>OU342743.1:378906037-379168455 GCA_910589775.1 Avena eriantha
CACATATGGATCCATTAGAGTCATTATATGTGTGTTATTTCCGCAAACCAAACATGGATCAACCAGTGTTCATTGCGTGTGTGTTCTTTCCACAAAGCACACATGGATCAACCAGTGTCATTTCATGTCTGGTCTTTCCACAAAACACATATGGACCCACTAGAGTCATTGCTTGTGAGTTCTTATACTAAAACCAGCACTAGAGTCATTGCATGTGTATTCTTTCCACAAACCACACATGGATCAACCAATGGCATTTCATGTGTGTTCTTTTCACAAACCACACATGGATCAAGTAGTGTTCACTACATGTGTGTTCTTTCCACAAACCACTTATGGATCAACCAGTGGTCATTGCATGTGTGTTCTTTTCCACAAACCACTTATGGATCAACCAGTGGTCATTGCATGTGTGTTCTTTTCACAAACCACATGTGGACCCACTAGAATCATTGCATGTGTGTTCTTTTACAAAAACCACATATGGATCAACTAGTGGTCATTGCATGTGTTTTCTTTTGACAAACCACATGTGGACCCACTAGAGTCTTCATGTGTGTTCTTATACTAAAACCAACACTAGACTCATTGCATGTGTGTTCTTTTGCACAAACCACACATCGATCCACCAGTGTTCATTGCATGTGTGTTCTTGTCCACAAACCACTTATGGATCAACCAGTGGTCATTGCATGTGTGTTCTTTTCACAAACTACATGTGGACCCACTAGAGTCATTGTATGTGTGTTGTTATACTAAAACTAGCAGTAGAGTCCTTGCATGTGTGTTCTTTCCACAAACCCCAGTGTCATTGCATGTGTGTTCTTTCCACAAATCACATATGGACCCACTAGAGTCACTGCATGTGTGTTCTTATCCACAAACCACATATGGATCCATTAGAGTCATTGCATGTGTGTTATGTCCACAAACCACACATGGATCAACCAGTGACATTGCATGTGTGTTATTTCCACAAAGCACACATGGATCAACCAGTGTTCACTACATGTGTGTTCTTTCCACAAACCACATATGGACCAACCAGAGTCACTGCATGTGTGTTCTTTCCACAAAACCACATATGGGCCAACTAGAGTCATTGCATGTGTTATTTCCAAAAACCACACATGGATCAACCACTTGAGTCATTGCATGTGTGTTCTTTCCACAAACCACACATGGGTCAACCAGTGTCATTGCATGTTTTCTTTCCACAAATCACATATGGACCCACTAGAGTCATTGCTTGTGTGTTCTTATGCTAAAACCAGCACTAGAGTCATTGCATGTGTGTTCTTTCCACAAACCATACATGGATCAACCAGTGGCATTGCATGTGTGTTCTTTTCACAAACCACACATGGATCAACCAGTGTTCACTGCATGTGTGTTCTTTCCACAAACCACATATGAATGAACTAGTGGTCATTGGATATGTGTTCTTTTCCACAAACCACTTATAGATCAACCAGTGGTCATTGCTTGTGTGTTCTTTTCACAAACCACATGTGGACCCAATAGAGTCATTGCATGTGTGTTCTTATCCAAAAACCACATATGGATCAACCAGTGGTCATTGCATGTGTGTTCTTTTCCCCAAACCACTTATGGATCAACCAATGGTCATTGCATGTGAGTTCTTTTCACAGATCACATGTGGGCCCACCAGTGTCTTTTCATGTGTGTTCTTATACTAAAACCAGCACTAGACTCATTGCATGTGTGTTCTTTTCCACAAACCACACATGGATCCACCAGTGTTCATTATACATGTGTTCTTTTCCACAAACAACTTATGGATCAACCAGTGGTCATTGCATGTGTGTTCTTTTCACAAACTTCATGTGGACCCACTAGAACCAGTGTCATTGTATGTGTGTTCTTATACTAAAACTTGCACTAGAGTCATTGCATGTGTGATCTTTCCACAAACCACACATGGATCAACCAGTGTCATTGCATGTGTGTTCTTTCCACAAATCACATATGGACCCACTAGACTCACTGCATGTGTGTTCTTATCCACAAACCAACTATGGACCAACTAGAGTCATCGCATGTGTGTTATATCCACAAACCACACATGGATCAACCACTCGAGTCATTAAATGTGTGTTCTTTCCACAAACCACACATGGATCAACCAGTGTCATTGGATGTGTGTTCTTTCCACAAATCACATATGGACCCACTAGAGTCATTGCTTGTGTGTTCTTATACTAAAACCAGCACTAGAGTCATTGCATGTGTTTTCTTTTCACAAACAACATATGGATCCACCAAGTTTCACTACATGTGTGTTCTTTCCACAAACCACATATGCATCAACAAGTGGTCATTACATGTGTGTTCTTTCCAAAAACCACTTATGGATCAACAAGTGGTCATTGCATGTGTGTTCTTTCCACAAACCACATATGGATCAACCAGTGGTCATTGCATGTGTGTTCTTTTCACAAACCACATATGGACCCACTAAAGTCATTGCATGTGTGTTCTATTCACAAACTACACATGGATCAACAAGTGTCATTGCACGTGTGTTCTTTCCACAAACCACATATGGATCAACCAGTGTCATAGCATCTATGTTCTTTCCACAAACCACACATGGATCAACTAGTGTCATTGCATCTGTGTTCTTTCCACAAACCACATATGGATCAACCAGTGGGCATTGCACATGTGTTCTTTTCCACAAACCACTTATGGATCCATTAGAGTCATTGCATGTGTGTTGTTTCCACAAACCACACATGGATCAACCACTAGAGTCATTGCATGTGTGTTCTTTCCACAAACCACACATGCATCAACCAATGTCATTGCATGTGTGTTCTTTCCACAAATCACATATGGACCCACTAGAGTCATTGCTTGTGTGTTCTTATACTAAAACCAGCACTAGAGTCATTGCATGTGTGTTCTTTTCACAAACAACATATGGATCCACCAGTGTTCACTTCATGTGTGTTCTTTCCACAAACCACATATGGATCAACGAGTGGTCATTGCATGTGTGTTCTTTCCACAAACCACTTATGGATCCACCAGTGTTCATTCCATGTGTGTTCTTTTCCACAAACCACATATGGATCAACCAGTGGTCATTGCATTTGTATTCTTTTCACAAACCACATATGGACCCACTAGAGTCATTGCATGTGTGTTCTATCCGCAAACCACACATGGTTCAACCGGTGTCATTGCACGTGTGTTCTTTCCACAAACCACATATGGATCCACCAGTGTCATTGCATGTGTGTTCTTTCCACAAACCACACATGGATCAACTAGTGTCATTGCATGTGTGTTCTTTCCACAAACCACACATGGATCAACCAGTGGTCATTGCACGTGTGTTGTTTTCCACAAACCACTTATGGATCCATTAGAGTCATTGCATGTGTGTTATTTCCACAAACCACACATGGATCAACCACTAGAGTCATTGCATGTGTGTTCTTTCCACAAACCACACATGGATCAATTAGTGTCATTGCATGTGTGTTCTTTCCACAAATCACATATGGACCCACTAGAGTCATTTCTTGTGTGTTCTTATACTAAGACTAGCACTAGGGTCATTGCATGTGTGTTCTTTTCACAAACTACATGTGGACACACTAGAGTCATTGTATGTGTGTTCTTATACTAAAACTAGCACTATAGTCATTGCATGTGTGTTCTATCCACAAACCTCACATGGATTAACCAGTGGCATTACATGTGTGTTCTTTTCACAAACCACACATGGATCAACCGGTGTCATTTCATGTGTGTTCTTTCCCCAAATCACATATGGACCCACTAGAGTCATTGCTTGTGTGTTCATATACTAAAACCAGCACTAGAGTCATTGCATGTGTGTTCTTTCCACAAAACACACATGGATAAACCCGTGGCATTGCATTTGTGTTCCACACATGGATCAAAAAGTGTTCACTGCATGTGTGTTCTTTCCACAAACCACATATGGATCAACCAGAGGTCATTGCATGTGTGTTCTTATACTAAAACCAGCACTAGAATCATTGCATGTGTTTTCTTTTCACAAACCACACATGGATCAACTAGTGGTCATTGCATGTGTGTGCTTTCCACAAACCACATATGGATCAACCAGTCGTCGTTGCATGTGTGTTCTTTTCCACAAACCACTTATGGATCAACCAGTGGTCATTGCATGTGTGTTCTTTCCACAAACCACTTATGGATCCACCAGTGTTCATTGCATGTGTGTTCTTTTCCACAAACCACATATGGATCAACCAGTGGTCATTGCATGTGTCTTCTTTTCACAAACCATATGTGGACCCACTAGAGTCATTGCATGTGTGTTCTTATACTAAAACCAACACTAGACTCATTGCATGTGTGTTCTTTTCACAAACCACACATGGATCCACCACTATCATTGCATGTGTGTTCTTTCCACAAACCACACATGGATCAACCAGTGGTCATTTCATGTGTGTTATTTTCCACAAACCACATATGGATCCATTAGAGTCATTGCATGTGTGTTCTTTTCACAAACCACATGTGGATCCACTAGAGTCATTGCATGTGTGTTCTTTTCACAAACCACATGTGGATCCACTAGAGTCATTGCATGTGTGTTCTTGTACTAAAACCACATATGGATCCATTAGAGTCATTGCATGTGTGTTCTTTTACTAAAACTAGCACTAGAGTCATTGCATGTGTGTTCTTTCCACAAACCACACATGGATCAAGTAGTGTTATTGCATATGTGTTCTTTCCACAAACCACATATGGATCCATTTGAGTCATTGCATGTTTGTTCTTATACTAAAACTAGCACTGCCCCCCAATGGATCCACCGTTAGACCGAGTCTTCTAGAAGGCACGCTATAACACTGTCTGCTCTTGGACGATTGGGATGGTCTTCGCGAGAGCGATCCTCGAGTAGGCTATTCTGCGGCATGATTGGCCACGCTTGCTCTGGACAAACTGGCATGTTGCGAGTGTTACGACTCACGAGTTCAGTGGGCCATATCCCAGTGTCACGTCCCCGTTACTTCTCTTCCTCCCCGTACTTCTCTTCCTTCCCCTCAAAGCCACTTTCCTCACTTCACTTCCATCCTACCGTAGCCACAAGCCGACAACATCCGCCAATTCTCCGATCGCTGCCTTTATGCTAAGAAATCATTTTACAAGCTTTTGAACTTATCCTACATATTCCTGCTATTCGCCAATCTAACTGCTGATCTTTTTTCCGATTTCTCGACGAACTTCAGATGTGGCAGATGTTGCAACCCAAGAATCTGGGGATCCTCGTGTGCAACTTCACAGCGGCGTTCCCGCTCGTGTGCTCCCACCCAGGATGCTTTCGCCGTTACTCCTACCACGAGCTCCCGCTCCACGAGCTCGCGTGCCTGCACGGCGCGTGCTCCTCCACGGAGCCGGGTTGCAACTACACCAGCCCACCGGCAGAGCTCGTCATCCACCTTGCAGAGGGGCACTTGATCAGTGATTAGGATCTCGTATGGGCAAGCCAAACTTCTCCAAGAGCAGGTGCCGTTCACTGACTCGGCACGCCGCCTGCTAATTTTTCAGCGGGGGACGGCTCTGTTTTCGTCCTAACCATCACCACCGGTGTTCCGGGAACCAAAGCTAGGCCCACCATCGTGGGTGCCGTATGCGTCAGGTCGGTCTCGTGCGCCTAGCCCGTATACCCAGCCGCCGTCATCGGATAGCATTCTTGTGCTAGCCGAGGCGCCGAGCTGCCCGATGCCACGGGAGGTGGAGTATGTGGACCTAAGGTCGATCCTATGCGTGCCATCTCAGTACATTGTCAGTGCTAGACCGAACAGGGAGATGCATTTCTACATTTGTATCGAGAAGACCGACAGGGAAATGTAGTACTTGTGATGTCGTTACTGTTAGACTTAAGCGATGCTTCTCAGGTGCTTAGAGAATACGTGTTGTGCGAATGTACCCCAGTTGTAGTTTTCAGTACTCTTTAATAATTCGACGAGTTATTATATTGGTCCAATCAGCTTGTTGTTGTCACGTTGCAAAGTCTACTTGCTCTAGACAGACCGGCAATACCGTGTGCTCCCGCTCCCGCATGTTAGTGTCACGTGTTCCGAGGGCCCACCTTCCAGTGTCACGCCCCCCTCCTCTTCCTTCCCCTCGAAGCCACTGCACCAACTTCTCTTCCATCCGGCCACTCCCGTCTGATGGTTGTAATCTGATGATTTTCATTGGATTGTTTACAAGTAATCTACGTTGATAATGCAACATGCAAATGGCACAGACACAATTTCTAAAGTGGAAGCACCCACACGCTGCTATTGCACATATTTCTCAATATAGCTCGACAAACCCATTACAATAATTGTACTTGCATTAAACACAATCGAAATTGCAACCATCCTAAACAACATCTAAACCCACATCACACCGCTGTCATCGGAGTCCACCTCGATTGGTGACACCGCCGTGCCCTTCCTAGTGACATCCACTCCCGCCCGTGGCTTGCCCTTCGCCAAGGAGGCAACAATGGCGTTCTGCACAGCTTCTTCCTCGTCGTCCTCCACATCGGAATCAACAATGACGAAGGTGACGGGGTTGGCGTGGACCAAGCGCCGTTGCGCCTGGCGGCTCCTGCTCAAGCTCGATGCCGCATCAGTCCTTCTAAAGGTAGGAGGGGCCGAGCTCGCATACGTAGCGTCGTCGCTCCTCTCAAGAAACCATGGCCATTTGATACTACGATGGTAGGATCTTGGGGTGGATCCGCCGTGGCGAGCCCTACCGGAAGCGGTGGAGCGGATGGATCTGCCGACGCAAGCCATGACAAGTTCCTAGGAGGGAGTAAGATTGTGGGCCAGGCGTGTCTGGTTCCTGAGCAAGGCCTCCCAGTGATATGTACGCGGGCAAGGTGCCAAAAAATTTCGTCCAATGCGCGCGAGAGGGCTTTTGAACCACGAAGGCACGAGGTTTTTTTGACAAGTCCACACGCTAAGTCCCCCACCTGTCAGCCGGATGTGGACGATAGGATTCTGCCCGAGTTATTAAGTAGGGATATATCACGCTTCACCACTACCCTGACATCCAAAGGCTCCTCATTCCTCTGCCCTCGCTCCCCTCGCTCATGGCTCATAGCTCGTGCAGTTCGTCTCGGGCGGAATCAGGGTCGGCTCAATGCCGTCAGGCGGGTTCCCCCATCAGGTACCAGAGGGCGCCCTATGATTACTACCCCGATATGCTGTGTTTGTGCGGTGAGAAGATGCCAAGATAGATTTCGTGGACCGACGGAAATACTGCAGGAAAATTCAGCAACTGCAGCATCAGAGCGGTAAGTTCCTACTGTAGGTACAATGATAACCCGGATCCGGAAAGCGTAATGTAATTCTTTTTTTCGTTTCCTTCGATCTACTATGCAGGAAGGGAGGGGGACTGGCTGTGACAAGTTTGTGTGGATCGAAAAGCCACTGACAGGTTTTCACAGAGAGCTTGTTCAGGATCTGCCTGATGCTGTGTGGGACAAGAAAGAGGAGATTCGTGCGATGGAGCGAGAGATCCGAGAGCTTCGCCAGGTGCAGGGGAGGCAGGGGTAGGGAGGTGGTGAGACAGACGGGCTCAAGATGAGGCTAGATAGTGGACACAATTTCCTTATTATCTGTTGCATTTGTAGTTTATGTTGCCATGTCGTTGTCTAGCAGCTGGAATAAGTTACTGCTTCGTGGAGTGTAGCAGCTAGCTTAAGAAATTGTTTTCCAGCCCAGAAACGTATCATAAGTGTAATGCCAACAGCAGGGATTTATTAAGCGCCTATAAATAAATCATGTCTGTGCCACTAACACCCATCGATTTTGGAGAGGATTTAACCGCTCAGGTATCGCGATTGTTCAGATAGTAGTGTCACAGTCATAGTTTTGGATTCAACTAGTGGCCTCGGCCGCATCAAATCCTAAAGTCACGATACATTTTACTCCGAGTACAGGAGGCAGATTGTTTCGCCCGACAAGTTCCACGCACACATCTCCAGAGTTTAACCGAACTACATATATAGGTTCAAGTTCAATACATCATTAGGCTGCTACACTGCTAGCCCTCTTTCTCTGCTTGGGTGCCAACTTTCTTCCTCTTTCCTTCACGTCCACTAGCTTCTTCATCTCCTGCCTTCTTCCTCTTCCTGGGTGCCAATTTTCTTACCTTCACGTAACCTGCATCTCCGGGCCGAGGGAAGTCAGGCCAATTAGCACCAGAATCTTGTCCGGCATCATCACTCCACTCGTTTTGGTTTTCTTCCCGCAGAAAAATCACTGAGTCGGATGTCTTATTTCTTACCTTGCGCTTCCTGTGAAAAACAGTACATGGATTACTACCTTATATCTACAGACTATAAACAATTTTTTGTGTGAATGTACCATCTCATACCTAGGTTTGGGAGCATTAAGGGGACATCCATCTGCTCTATGGCCTATAAGATGGCAGATCTTGCATCTGTTTTTGCCCTTCTTTGTAGCACAGAAAGCCGAACCCTTCTTCTCAAGAAAATTCTTAAACCTATTCACCTAGGTTCTTCCTCTGCCCCTTTTTGTAACTGGCTGGCAAAGCTCGAAAGACAGTTGGACTTGAGGCCACTGAGATGGGTCTGTACATGGCTCGACGGATCCAGCGTATGCAGCTCCGAACTTTTCCATAGAGTAGTAGTCTGACAAATACTGATCCAAATGTGGTAGAGTTATTTTCTTCACCAATAAGGCCAAGGCGTGGTCGCAAGGTTTCCCTGTATGCTTCCACTCTAAGCAGGTGCATTCTCGTAGCTGGATGTTCACAACATCCCTTTTGCCACTCTTGGACATATCGACCACCTCACAGCTTCTACTGGTTGATGGGAGAACCTTAAGATGAGCAAGTCCTCGGCTTCTCATGTGCAGTTGCTATACAACTGGCAGTAGCATATGTCCTCTAAGTCTCCTACCGATCTCTCTCCTTATATTTAACAACTTCATGATCATACCACGTACGATGTCCATCAAGATATGAACATGACGCACATTTATGTCCTTCACCCAGTTATTCAGGCATTCTGCCTCACATCCTCCGGTGTGAGTGCTCGAAGTTATTTCCTTTAGATTTTGCAATTTTTCTTTTTGTTTCTTTTTTCACTAGTTAGGCTTAATGGAAAACAACAACAAAATTAGAGAGCTTTATAGTATTTATCTTGAGTTAGGACATGGAGTGTTTAAAGAGAAAATTAAAAACCTATGGAACTTTATTTGCATGCTAATAGCAATGTTATTAGTATGAATTCTTTGAACACCATTATTGCTAATGCTATGGAAAAGTCTAAGCTTGGGAAAGCTAGTTTTTTTTAAATGATCTTTTTAGTCCCCCAAGCACGGAGGAGAAAATATACTTTGATGATACTATGCCACCAATATATGATGATTACAATGATGAGTATGATATTTTCAGTCCATCTACTATTGAGGAGAAAATTAATGATTACAATATGCCTCCTATATTTGATAATTATGGTGATGAGAATAATAATGATAGCTATTTTGTTGAATTTTCTCCCACTATGATTAATAAGAATGACTATGCTTATAGGGAGAGTAATAATTATTTTATGCAAGTGGCTCATGATAAGAATGTTTCATGTGAAAGTTATATTGTTAATTTTATTCATGATGCTACTGAAAGTTATTATGAGAGAGGGAAACATGATTTTATGCATCTCAATAATATTAAGTTTCCCCTCTTTATGTTGAAATTTTTGAAGTTGCACTTGTTTTGCTTTCCTGTGCTTGTTGCTTTGTGCTTTCATGACTTGTTTCTTTAGAAGATTCCTATGCATAGGAAGTGGGTTAGACTTAAATCTACTTTGAATTTGCTTCTTGATGCTCTCTTTTACTTCAATTCATATTTCCTATGTGAGCATCTTCTCAAACTATCATGCCTAACTTAAAGGCGTTAAAGAAAAGTACTTATAGGGAGATAACCCAAAAGTTTTATTTGAGTCTTGGAAGTTATTACCTTTGTAATAACCTCTCCTTATCCTTTTTGTTTGGTTTTTGTGCCAAGAATAACCTCTAATGAGAGAGAAGTAATGCTTGGGAAAGTTGTTGTCTCGAAACAGATTTTTGTGCTTCCCTGTAAAAATTCATGTAAAATCTCTGTACGTCGTTTTGAGGCGTGAAGGTTTTTTCATTCTGCCCCAGGTTGTTATCTAACTTTCGTTAGTTCAACACTTTTTTCTTTGAGCAACAGAAGGTCTTCAAAACAATTGGTTTTTACCTATTGGTCTGTTTTGATAGATTTCTGCCATTATTTGCATTTGCTTTTTGTTGGTTCCTTTTTGGGTTCTCTTTGGGGAATTGAGCTTTTCAAGGGAAGTGCTTCAGTAGCTTGTGTTTTAATGGAAGTTTTATTGGTGTTGAAACTGAACCCAAAGGTTTATTATCTTTTGAATGCACTAATATTGCTAATGAAGATTGTGTGAAGTTTTGTATGAAGGAAATTTCCTGGTGTACGGAAAGAATGATGTAATGAAATGAAGAATGGACAAAATCTCAAGCTTGGGGATGCCACGCGTGTCACCCCAAGAAATATCCAAGAAGTACAAGCATCAAAGCTTTGTGATGCCCAAGGCATCCCCTTCTTCATCAATAAAAATCTCAGGTCTTTCTAGACACTTCGTTTTTATTGTTTCATGGACTCTTGTGTTGTTTTTAGTTTTCTTTTGTTTGGTTTGCTTAAATAAGTTGGTTGGATCCCAACACACTTCTTTTGGAGAGAGACACACCCCGTTATTCATTGCCTAGAACACTCTAGTTTTCATTCTTATTGTTTTGTGAGTGTTCTCTTTTGCTAGCACTGTGTTTAGCCTTAGTTTTCTTGTGCTTTCAGCTTAGAACTTTTTGGTTCTTCTTTTTTGGATTTGTGAGACAAACTCACTGATCTTTATTTATTATTATCTTTGTGAGTTCTTTCGAATAAAGTTGATTTGGATTGGAAAAGAGTAGGAAAAATTCATGCTTAAGTGGTAAAAAGGAGCTTGTTGTTGACTGTGGCCAATGCTTTGTCATGTCATGCTTGATATTGTTTTGGCTTTATGCTTAGTGATCTTTGTTGTAGCATGACTTGTTATAAACAACTGAGATTGCTTAATGTGCCTTTGAAGAATCATGCGTTGTTTTAGCATATTAAAGCATAGTATTGTGGTATTCTCCTTTGATGCTTTATTTGGGTTGACTTGGCACATGCTCACACCATGTTATGACTATCCCAAGTCACCATAGCCTTTATGATCTTTTAGTTTTCGACTTGTAATATCACTTTATGCTTTAATTAATGATGTTTTGTCGCTTTGCATGATTATGGACATTATTTCTCTCTTAGTTGGTTGCTCCCAGTCTTTTGCTAGTGTAGCACCCCGGTAAAACCACTACTAGAAAATCGCTGAGTTTGTTTGTGCATCATCATGACCACATGCTCATGTCATCATGCCACATTGTTTGAGCATCATCATCATAATACATGGTTTGCCTAAAACTATTTTTCTAAAAGTCTAGTTTTGTTTTCTAAATACCCCCGTCTTTATTCAAATCAAAACACCGGACCTCTTACGTGTATTTTGTTTGTCTAAAAATAGTTTACGAAAGGCTTTTAAAACAAAAATAAATAAATAAAAACTATTTTGTCGGACTGGGGAGGCAGCCCAGCCGTTAGGCCAGGCCACCTACTACCCTACCCATCTAAGAAAAAAACCCTAGCCTAAACCAAAGCCTAGCTACTCCCCAACCCATCCCTACCGCCGCCACTCCCTCACCACACACCACCTACCGCCAGCGACCATACACCCTGCGGTCAACCCGACCCTCACCCTGCCGCACTGACCCCACCATGTCCTGGCCCGCACAGGAACCTCGTCCCCCACCCTGCATCCACCACGCATCGCCCACCTACCCCCACGATCCCCTCAAGTCCGCACGCGTCTTCCCCTGATCCAGCCGTTCTCCTCGCTGTTGCCAAGCTCCACCACCTCCCCGCCTTCGCCCTCTCCTCCTGCGGCCGCCCTTCCTCCGCCTCGCGCGCGAGCCGCCTCTGCTTTGACCGGCGGCGTCTCCGCTCTGGCTCGCGCCAGCGACTGCACGCCCACATCTTCTGCGTCCTGCAAAGCTCCACCGCCAGTGCCGCTTTCCATCACGCGTGTTGCGCCCCCTCGTAGTGCTCCGCGCCGTCCTTGTCCATGGTTGCTGCCGCCGTCGCGAGGTCCTCCTCCGCCATTCTCGCCCTGCCTTCTCTGCCTCGAGCTCGGGCCCCTCTGCTCTGACCTGCGGGCTCCGCGACCGCCACCGCTAGGGCCGCGCCCTCCGCTGTGATCCCTAGCAGAGCAACCATCGTCCGCTGCCAAGGACCTCCTGTGGTCTCGCTCGTGTTCAGACCGCCTCCCTCGTCACCCTCCTCGCCGACCTCCTCTATAGAAGCGCTTCGCCGCACCTGCACGTCCTGCCACGGCCTCCCATCTACTCGGCTTTCGTCCACGACCAGCAACACCCCTGCGTCGTTTGCTCCCCTTCTCGGCCACGTTCCCTATTTCTGCCGCTTGTGGAGACAAGGAATCTGAGGCCTCGGTGTTTAAGTCTGGAGTGTGCAGTGATGCAAAGGGTACCAGTGAACTGTTGGCGTGGAGATAGTTGTGTTGTTGATCAAGACCTCGATGTGGACAAGTATGAAATTTGGACAATGATATCAGTGATGCTCGGATGACCCCTCGACTACTTCAACTATGTACAATCGAAGACGTACATGATACCACTCGAAGACCACCGATGCCAAACCCGAGTCCGACACCGTCAATCGAAGCCGCAAGACCTCGAGTTCTCCTACAGAAACACCCCGATCAAGGAACCTCAAGTTCTCTATCACGGCACGCCATGATCTACCCCCCGGACTCCGAGACCTCCAACAAGGAAGCCCGAAGACTAAACCCCATCGACCCCCTCGGCAAACCCCAAGATCACCGAACCGCCATGTGTGACCCCTATCCGAGACCCCTATTTTTTATAATATTGACATTCATCTATTGCATATTAAATTGTGCATGATTGTACACATATTATCATGTGGTTTGAGTCATATAGTCAATTCACCTAATAATTAAACATGGAGGCTACATGCAAGCTATTCTAGTCTTATATTGGCCCCCATTTAAATTTGTGTAGCGAACCGATGCCATGATTTGCCTTGTTAAGTCAACATTTAAATTGAGGGGTATCTAAACAACATGAACCTTTTAATTAATTGTTGGGAACCCGGTTCCGCTTAATATTGCCTAATTGCACCGCATCTTTTCCATGTCATGCATCATACATACATCATGCCGGATCTTTTGACGTAGTATTAAATAGTGCATCCAGTGTTTCTTTTAGTGATTTGCTTCTTCGCGGATTAGGCTATTGAGTTGATGCGAGTACCGACAAGTCCTTCGAATAATGAATCTTCGGCTATGTTCCCCAGGCGAGCAATCTCCCCCTTTCTACCTATTTTGCATTTATTACTTCCTCCTGTTGCTCTATTGCTATCCTTGTTGCGATGCTTTAGTTTCCGTACCATTTATATTCCTTGCAGCCTCCATATTGCCTTGGACACATCCTATTGCTTGTTGTTTGATAGACAATCGGTCTTGCGAGTCGTAGTTGCTTGCTCAGGTGTTGCTTCGTGTTGTTGTCATTCCACCGTTGATGGAAGGTTGGCACATGCTTAATGGTGGAGATGCTTAATGGTGGAGATGATCATGACTTTAAATACAACTATTAAATTGCTGGGATAACTAATGAAAGAGGCACCGGTGGGCAATAACTATAATTTGGTTTTTCATGTCCACGTGTGTCCCGTAGGCCCCGAGTACTTGATACCTGTTCCTTTACTATTCACACTATCCACACCCGGGAGACCGTATGGATCCCCCTTAGCCATAGCTTGATTCATTTCTTATTTCTTGGGGCCACAAAGAAGTTTGGGGCTTTATTACTATCCTGTACTTATGCCATGCTTTACCGCTTTATTTGCGATTGTGCGTGGAGCACTTGTACTATTTTGGAACGTGGAATGTTTTCACGGTATCGACAAGCCTAGTCACGCTTTTGGGTTCCCCGTCGTTTATAGCCATTGTCACAAACCCTGGGTCCGTCTCGTAGCCAGCCAACTTTGTTGTAGGTAGCTTAGTGGGGTGGCCCCCTGAAATGATTTATGAATCCTGTGATTGCTTTATCGTGAAAGCCTCGTTGGGTGTTGATTTGGTTTTTCCGAGGTTGATCGTGTGTATGTTGCTATTTGTGCACCCCTGCAGGGTAAATCTTTCTGAAAGCCGTGTTCGCGGTTATGGACGACTTGGAGCACAGTATCTCGATCATAAACAAGCATAACTAAAGTAGTGCTATAAATTTGACTTAATATGTGACTAGTAATCAGCTTCACTACAATGGAATGGATAATAAAAGTGCCAACAACTGGTGGACCTGGGGTGTATCGTGTCATGTTATACCTTCCTAGTAAGTATCGCAACTCCAATGGAATGAAATAAAAGTGCCAACAACTACTAGGTTTGGGATGTCACATGCTAATTATATTTGACTAGTAAGTACTACAACTACAACTGAATGGTTAACTAAAATTGCCCACTACTTATGCTATCAGGATGACTCATGTTATCTATATCTGACAAGTAAATGCTACACCTATAATGTAATGAATAAAACTGCCAACTATGTGAGTTCCTCGGTTTGACTTTCTCGTTTGGTCTCGAGGGGGAAATACCAGATGGGTATGCTTGGTGTTAGTATCAGCTTGGTCCCGAATAGGTCTCTCTTATCCCTCTCTAATAGCCGACAGTCGCATCGAGTCTCTGTAGGTTGTTTATGCATGATGTGCTGCCGCTTCAGTCCACCACACCTATGTAGGCGAGAGCCGCCAAATTCTAGCCTCGCCATGTACTGGCCTCAGTACTGACGCTCCTCTTTTTCCTTTGCCCTTTGTCAGCACCCCTTTTGTTTTAGCAGGTTTAAGTTCGACGTTGTTAGCAGGGTTACCCTTCCGGCTTGACCTGGGCAGGGTTATAGACGCCATTGGTTATTCTTCAGGGCTCTTAGCCCCATTTGCATCTTATCCGTACTCAGATGTTGTATCGTTTTCAAGGTGATTTGGATCTTTGTATTGTATATCTATATTCTTGACTCATGGAGTCGGTGTTGTATATATCTGTTCTGTGGGTTCCATCATGGACTATTGTGTAATGGTATTACTTCGTTTTTCCACCCGCATGCAAGTGCCTGGTGGGCATCTTTGAATCATTTCTATGCGGGTTTGGCGGGAATCGCTAAAACTTGCATAGGGCCGATTCGACGGTGTTACAAAGTGGTATCAGAGCCTAGCAGTTGCGATACCCCACTGGTCCAGCCTGTAGGATAACCTAGCTAACGGACGATGTAGAGTACAAAACTATTTTGCAAAATCGGTTGGATATATCTGATTAGTTCTGCTTTTACTCCTTACCCCTATGCTATGCTCCTCTTACCTCTGCGTGTTTTCAATCCGCTCTCTTATCTTTTCTTTAAGTCTAGGAATTCTCATGGTTGGGTTTCTGCCATATCTTTAGGGTTTCGCTTCCTTCCTCTTGTAACGGTGCTTCTACCTCGGACCTTCATCCTATCTGGTGAATCTTTCATCTGATGTACCTTTCAGTGGACCATTTTTCACTAAATTATTTCTTTGTACCTTCCGGTGGTTTCCAACGCGACGACATCATCTATGAAGAGCATGCATCACTCCTTTGTTTTCCAAACATTGCTTGTGAAGATCTCCAGTTTGAATTTCAAGAGTGGTTGCATGATGCTTCTATTCGTGCACAGAGTAATGCTTTGAGTGTGGGATGGAGTCATGACCATACCACTACTCTTATCATTCGCTTTTGTACGTTGAATGATGGATCGATGTAATCTTACTCCTTCCACGGAAGTTAGAGGTGGCCTTACATTTCGATACCTTTATCTTCGTCTTTGTTTCTCCGGAGTGTTCTCTCAATGGATGTGAGCAGCGACCCCTTGTTGGTGGTTTCGTCGATTTCAAGATGAAGCAAGAGTCTTTGTTAGTGGTGTCGCGATGATCTACACAAAGCGAGAAGATTCAGATCGTCGACCTTCTACCCCGTACCATGAGGCGGATCTCGAGAGCGAGATCCATTGTTAATGGTGTCGAATTGCAGCACCCCAGTAAAACAACTACTAGAAAATTGCTGAGTTTGTGTTTGTGCATCATCATGACCACATGCTGATGTCATCATGCCACATTGTTTGAGCATCGTCATCATAATACATGGTTTTCCTAAAACTATTTTTCTAAAAGTCTAGTTTTTTTTGTAAATACCCACGTCTTTATTCAAATTAAAACACTGGACCTCTTACGGGTATTTTGTTTGTGTAAAAATAGTTTACGAAAGGCTTTTAAAACAAAAATAAATAAATAAAAACTATTTTGTCGGACTGGGGAGGCAGCCCAGCCGTTAGGCCAGGCCACCTACTACCCGGCCCATCTAAGAAAAAACCCTAGCCTAACCAAAGCCTAGCTACTCCCCAACCCATCCCTGCCTCCGTCACCACACACCACCTACCGCCAGCGACCATCCACCCTGCTGTCAACCCGACCCTCACCCTGCCGCATGGACCCCACCATGTATTGGCCCGCACGGGAACCTCGTCCCCCACCCCGCATCCACCACGCATCGCCCACCTACCCCCACGATCCCCTCAAGTCCGCATGCGTCTTCCCCTGATCCGGCTGTCCTCCTCGTTGTGGCCAAGCTCCACCACCACCCCGCCTTCGCCCTCTTCTCCTGCGGCCGACCTTCCTCCGCCTCGCGCGCGAGCCGCCTCTTCTTTGACCGGCGGCATCTCCTCTCTCGCTCGCGCCAGCGACTGCACGCCCACATCGTCTGCGTCCTGCAAAGATCCGCCGCCAGTGCCGCTTTCTGTCACGCATGTTGTGCCCCCTCGTAGAGCTCTGCGTCCTCCTTGTCCATGGTTGCTACCTCCGTCGCGAGGTCCTCCTTCGCCATTCTCGCCCCGTCTTCTCTGCCTCGAGCTCGGCCCCCTCTGCTCCAACCTGCGGGCTCCGTGACCGCCACCACTAGGGCCACGCACTCCTCTGTGATCCCTAGCAGAGCAACCATCATCCGCTGCCAAGGACCTCCTATGGCCTAGCTCGTGTTCGGCCCACCTCCCTCGTCACCCTCCTCGCCGACCTCCTCTGCAGAAGCGCGCCGCTGCACCTGCACGTCCTGCCTCGGCCTCCCGTTTACTCGGCTTTCGTCCACGACCAGCAACGCCCCTGCGTCGCTTGCTCCCCTTCTCGGCCACGTTCCCTATTTCTGCCGCTTGTGGAGACAAGGAATCTGAGGCCTCGGTGTTTAAGTCTGGAGTGTGCAGTGATGTAAAGGGTACCAGTGAACTGTTGGCGTGGAGACAGTTGTGTTGTTGATCAAGACCTCGATGTGGAGAAGTACCAAGTTTGGACAATGATATCAGTGATGCTCGGATGACCCCTCGACTACTTCCACTTTGTACAATCGAAGACGTACATGATACCACTCGAAGACCACCGACGCCAAACCCGAGTCCAACACCGTCAATCGAAGCCGCAAGACCTCGAGTTCTCCTACACAAACAGCCTGATCAATGGACCTCAAGTTCTCTGTCACGGCACGCCATGATCTACCTCCCGGACTCCGAAAATCCAACAAGGAACCCCGAAGACTAAACCCCATCGACCCCCTCGGCGAACCCCAAGATCGCCGAACCGCCATGTGTGACCCCTATCCGAGACCCCTATTTTTTATAATATTGACATTCATCTATTGCATATTAAATTGTGCATGATTGCATACATATTATCATGTGGTTTGAGTTATATAGTCAATTCACCTAATAATTAAACATGGAGGCTACATGCAGGCTATTCTAGTCTTATATTGTCCCCGATTTAAATTTGTATAGCGAACCGATGCCATGATTTGCCTTGTTAAGTCAATATTTAAATTGCGGGGTATCTAAACAACATGAACCTTTTAATTAATTGTCGGGAACCCGGTTCCGCTTAATATTTCCTAATTGCACCGCATCTTTGCCATGTCATGCATCATACATACATCATGCCGGATCTTTTGACGTAGTATTAAATAGTGCATCTGGTGTTTCTTTTAGTGATTTGCTTCTTCGCGGATTAGGCCGTTGAGTTGATGCGCGTACCGACAAGTCCTTCGAATAATGAATCTTCGGCTATGTTCCCCAGGCGAGCAATCTCCCCCCTTTCTACCTATTTTGCATTTATAGTCTTTACTTCCTCATTTTGCTCTATTGCTATCCTTGTTGCGATGCTTTAGTTTCCGTACCATTTATATTCCTTGCAGCCTCTATATTGCCTTGGACACATCCTATTGCCTATTGTTTGATAGACAGTCGGTCTTGCGAGTCGTAGTTGCTTGCTCAGGTGTTCCTTCGCGTTGTTGTCATTCCACCGTTGATGGAAGGTTGGCACATGCTTAATGGTGGAGATGCTTAATGGTGGAGATGATCATGACTTTAAATACAACTATTAAATTGCTAGGATAACTAATGAAAGAGGCACCGGTGGGCAATAACTGTTATTTTGTTTTTCATGTCCACTTGTGTCCCGTCGGCCCGGGGTACTTGATACCTGTTCCTTGACTATTCGCACTATCCACATCCGGGAGACCCTATGGATCCCCCTTAGCCAGAGCTTGATTCATTTCTTATTTCTTGGGGCCACAAAGTAGTTTGGGGCTTTATTACTATCCTGTACTTATGCCATGCTTTACCACTTTATTTAAGATTGTGCGTGGAGCACCTGTACTGTTTTGGAACGTGGAATGTTTTCGCGGTATCGACAAGCCCTGTCACACTTTCTTGTTCCCCGTCGTTTACAGCCATTGTCACAAACCCTGGGTCCGTCTCGGAGCCGGCCAACTTTGTTGCAGGTAGCTTAGTGGGGTGGCCCCCTGAAATGATTTATGAATCATGTGATTGCTTTATCGTGAAAGCCTCGTTGGGTTTTGATTTGGTTTTTCCGAGGTTGATCGTGTGTGTGTGTTGCTATTTGTGCACCCCTGCAGGGTAAATCTTTCTGAAAGCCGTGTCCGTGGTTATGGACGAATTGGAGCACAGTATCTCGATCATAGACAAGCATAACTAAAGTAGTGCTATAAATTTGACTTAATATGTGACTAGTAATCAGCTTCACTATAATGGAATGGATAATAAAACTGCCAACAACTGGTGGAACTGGGGTGTATCGTGTCATGTTATACCTTCCTAGTAAGTATCGCAACTCCAATGGAATGAAATAAAAGTGCCAACAACTACTAGGTTTGGGATGTCACATGCTAATTATATTTGACTAGTAAGTACTTGCAACTACAACTGAATGGTTAACTAAAATTGCCCACTACTTATGCTATCAGGATGACTCATGTTATCTATATCTGACTAGTAAATGCTACAACTATAATGTAATGAATAAAACTCCCAACTGTGTAAGTTCCTCGGTTTGACTTCCTCGTTTGGTCTCGAGGGGGAAATACCAGGATGGGTATGATTGGTGTTAGTATCAGGTTGGTCCCGAATAGGTCTCTCTTATCCCTCTCTAATAGCCGACAGTCGCATCGAGTCTCTATAGGTTGTTTATGCATGCTGCGTTGCCGCTTCAGTCCACCACACCTATGTAGGCGAGAGCCGCTGAATTCTAGCCTCGCCATGTATTGGCCTCAGTACTGACGCTCCTCTTTTTCCTTTGCCCTTTGTCGGCACCCCTTTTGTTTTAGCAGGTTTAAGTTCGACGTTGTTAGCAGCGTTACCCTTCCGGCTTGACCTAGGCAGGGTTATAGACGCCATTGGTTATTCTTCAGGGCTCTTATCCCCATTTGCATCTTATCCGTACTCAGATGTTGTATCGTTTTCAAGGTGATTTGGATCTTTGTATTGTATATCTATATTCTTGACTCATGGAGTCGGTGTTATATATATCTGTTCTGTGGGTTCCATCATGGACTATTGTGTAATGGTATTACTTCGTTTTTCCACCCGCACGCAAGTGCCTGGTGGGCATCTTTGAATCGTTTCTATGGGGGTTTGGCGGGAATCGCTAAAACTTGCATAGGGCCGATTGGAGGGTGTTACAGCTATCCTCCATAACCAAGTATGAATTCCACTCATGCATCCAACTCCTAAAACCAAGTTATTCCAAAGAGTCCACCATACCTACCTATTAGCATTTTGTATTCCAAGTATATTCATGTTTTTTATCTACCTTCCGAATTAAACTTGTTATGAGAAAACTAGTGATTAAAGCTCTCATGAACTTGATGGCACACTTTACTTTTATTGCCCTTAATAAGCTTGAACCATTGTGTCGTCTATGTTGTATATGCTTGCACTTATATGTTGGGGATTAGTAGAACCATGCTGTCATGGGGAACGCTCTTAACATGCACTTGTACTTTGTATCTAGTTGATATCATGCTCTTTTGTCTATGGATGTCATCAGTGTGAAATGAAAGGGGAGCTTGTAAGTCCATGGAGTTATGTATATGTGTTAGAAAAACGCCTGGGCCGCCGGTCTAATCCATGATGTCATGGTGAAAACCTGCAGCGTAACCATAATGAGCTGTCTATGAAGCATTCTTCTTATAAAAAAAGAGTCAGAGATTGAGAAAAAAAGATGAGAAAAGTGGAAAGAGAGAAAAAAGCAACATTTTCCCATGGTAAATAAGAAGATGCTGAGATGCTTATTGTCTGCTTGCCTTGTCATTTTGATATGGGGATTCTTCCGTATCATAGGGCAAGGGGTACCCCGTTGGCGGTTCTCTATGATACACATGTACTTACTATGACAAGAACTTACCGGTAACTAAACTTGAGTAGCATGAGGAGCGGCCCTCGTATTCAAGGGACATGAGATTGCCACTTATACTTTGTCAAGCATATACTCCATAGTTTATTCATTTTAACTTTAATCACTTGAAGATGCTTATGATAGGTGCAATGAGAGCTGAAAGCTAATAAGTACCATAATTTTTGGAAGCTCTTTATGAGACTTGAATCCCTGCTTCCTTCTATGAAGGCCTTTCTCCCATTTTTATATTACCTTCTATCCTTAGGCACCTATTGAGAGAGCACAGTGGCCATTCTTAGTTTAATGTGCATTGTCCCAAGACTTGTTGATTGATGCATAACTTTGATATTGCTTATTCTTAAATTATTTCTATCTAGTCACCCTTATGAACTTCGGGGGACAGAAAGTCTCTGTTTTGGCACCCTGCCAGGACGGAGAAGTGCCCCCGGAGCCATATCCATCTATCTCCACCACCATCTCCATCGCCGTTGCTGATTCCCATGATGATGAGGGAGTAGTTCTTCCTCGAGGCTAAGTGACATGGGTATACCCTACAGGTACTCAAGCTTGGTATATACGATCCAAATACGTATAGGCCCATGGTGTCGCCAAGGCCCAAACGAAAGGTTCGGGTAACCTATGGACTCTCGATTGCTTGAAGAACAAGAAGAAGCTAAAGGTAGAAAGTTTGAAGGGGCAAACCCTAACTTGTAACCGACTCGACCTGCTACCCGAGACCTAGCCTATCTATATAAGGGCTAGGAGGGGGCGGCGAGGAGGACACACGCAACCCTAGTTTCCACCACCCTCGCTAGATTGCATCTGCGCACCATTGTAATCTTCGATTCCTTCGATAATTCCACGAGCAGACAAGCATGAGTAGGGACCTCTACGAGGCCTGAACCTGGGTAAATCTTTGTCCCCTGTGTGCTTGTTTGCTAGCCGATAGATGTCTCCAGCGCTCCCTCCTTCTCCAAAACCCAAGTCCATAACAATGGGCATTGATGAGTTAAACCCCGTCAATTGGCGTCGTCTATGGGAACTGGGAGTGCTGATGTCGTGGCTTCTTCGGCCCCATCAACAGCGATCTACAACTCCACAACAGCCTAGATTTGCCAGCTCTTCGGCGCGTTCGACTTCACCGTCCACATGCCGACCACTCGCCCGGCCTTCGAGTCCGTGGGCGACAGAATCAGCCTGGTGATCGGGAGCTTCCGCTTCCAAGTTGGCTAGATGGGCACGCTTTGCATGACTGACCAGCCGATGGCACCGGCGATTGCCCTAGCACCGTGGTTCCCTCATCGATCGGCACCCTCAGCAAGCTCAACGCCCGAGTGGCAATCGAGAACACGGTCAGCGACAGCAATCGCGACTCCAATCTGAGCGATCTCGCCACTAAAGAAGGAACCTATGGTTCCGGATCTGAGAGTTGTGGAAGCAGCAGCTTCCCTAATCACTTCATGTGTGCCGTCATCAATGCATGCGATACCTCTGCCAATCGCGACAATGGTGGTAATCCCGGTAACGGGACCGATCCGCCTAATGTCGGCAACGACAGCAACGGCGGTAATGGTGGCAATCGCGCCCCTGTCAATAATGGAGGAGCAGTCGAACCTCTATCCATAATAAATGAGCAAACCGGCGAACGCGTCGTGATCAAGCTCAACGAGCAAGAATGGGCTCTCTGCCGCGAGGCCCAGAGAGGTGCCTCTCTACCCTTCGGATCCCTGCAAGAACTGCTAATGGGCTATCACTGGCTCCTAAAGGAAGAATTCAAGTGCCAGGTGCAACAATCGCGCAACTCGAAGCGTGTAAAAAGGCAGCGGACGAGTCGAGCCTTCGTCGCGCTGGGCTCTCCTCCTACGGAGGATCCTCCTCAAGGGGCAACGAGTACCTCGCCAAGAAGAAGCAATCGCGGATGGCCCATCTCACCAAGCAAGAGCGCATAGAAGCCACAAAAGTCCTCGACTTCGGCTCTATGACAGTCGACACGCGAGGTAACATGGTCCCTAGGACGCCGCAGGCTGCGGTGATAGCGGCCACCATGTACCTCCTCAACAACCAACCACCAGCTGGAGATCCTTGAACCGCCATGCATCGATCTACGATCGCGGGCTTGGGATTAATCGATGCCGCCCTCGACAAGGAGCCAACACCAGACCCAAAGAAGGGCAAAGCGCTAGCAAAGCGCTACTCCTCGCCCTCGTCCAGCGAGGATAGTCACGACCTGTATCGACGCTGCCGCTCACGTCGACACGACCGTGACTATGATGCGCGCAATGACCTCATGCAGCGCAAGATCGACAAATCAAGGGCACGACGTGCTCGGTCGACTGACACGGAAGAAGAAGACGGAGAGCTCTACGGCGCCAGATGCTTTAGCAGATCCATTAGACAGAAGCGAATGCCTAAAGGGTTTAAACTCCCGTCGGAGAACCCGAAGTTTGACGGCCTACAGGACCCCAAGATCTGGCTGGAGGACCACATCTCCTCCGTTAGACTCCATGGAGGCAGTCGAAGAACTGCCATGCAATGCCTGCAGCTACAGCTGCAGGGCGCCGCCCGAGCGTGGCTCAAGAACCTCCCACGCGGATCCATTCGCAGTTGGGATGAGCTGGTTTACACCTTTGTGCACAACTTCAAGGGCACGTACAAGCGGCCTGCATCAATCGATGAGCTGAGATGCTGCCAGCAAAGATCTGGCGAATCGCTGCGCTCCTACATCCAAAGGTGGTCCATCATCAAGAACTCTGCAAAGAACATCTCGGAAGACCGCGCGATTGACGCATTCAATGGTGGCATCCGCCGCCTAGAACTCAGGGAGGAGTTGGGTCGCTCAAAGCCCCAAACCATCGACCACCTGATGGAGATCGTGAATCGGTGGGCCGACGGAGAAGATTCGGTGAAGAATCACGCTCACTTCGACGAGGAGGCGGAACTCGAACGCGGACGCGACCGCCGAGGCAAGCGCCGCATTTGCATCTACGATGACCGCGACGACATCAACATGGTCACGGCTGGCTACGCCGATAGACGCGATGATAACCGCAACAGCGGATACAGTAGCGGCGGATACCGCGACTCCGGGAAAACCACGCAAGTATGGCAATGCCGCACTCGCGATGAAGCACCCGTGAACTCCATCGAGGACAAACTGTCCGGGCGATGCACGGTACACTTCTACATCGACAAGCATGACGGCAAGAGAAAGTCCAGCCACCTCCTCAAGGACTGCCGCGAGTTCCTCAAGCTACACGAGGGATTGGTGCGGATGAACCGCAATGCAGTCAAAAGAGGCTACGGAGCCGCTCCAGGCACCGTAGCACATGGCGCACCGCCACCGCCACCTGGGCCACCCCCGAACGCAGCTGCACCGGACCAGCACCACGGAGGCGAACCGTACCCACGGGCCATGGGCACCATGATGATCCAAAAGGGACGCCCCTCCAACAGGGTGCAGAAGGCCATCACTCGCCAAGTCAACTTGGCCACGCACTCGCCACCTTCCACCAATGAGTACCTCAGTGGTAGCGAGTCATGCATCACCTTCGACAAGCGCGACCATCCGCCTCAGATACCCCGTCCAAGCCATTGCCCCCTCGTACTCGAGGCGGAAATCGGAGGTTTCGATATGTGCCGCATCTTCATGGATGGTGGAAGCGGCATCAGCCTCATATTCGCGAGTACCTTGCGAGCAATGAGAATCCCTCTAACTTGCCTGGAGGCATCGGACACAACGTTCCACGGCATTGTCCCAGGGAAAGGCGTATACCCCTGGGCAAAATCAACCTCGACGTCATCTTCGGCACGCCGAAGAACTTCCGGCGCGAGCGCATCGACTTTGAGGTCGTCGACTGGTCCTCACAGTACCACTGCATCCTCTGGCGTGTCGCGTTCGCTAGGTTCATGGCAGTGCCCCACTATGCCTACCTACAGATGAAAATGCCAGGTCCCAATGGCGTCATCACGATCAACGGGAGCTTCGAGCGATCTGACAACTGTGACAGGGAATTCAATAGAATCTCCCAGTCCTTCGGCATGCAGGAGGAACTCGCGAGACTGAAGGAGACGATAGAAAACAATCTACCTCCCCTGAGAAGGCCAAGCTCACCTGATCTCTCCTTCGACTCATTTGTGCACACAAAGAAAGTGCAGGTCCACCCATCGAATCCCGCCAAGACGGCCCTCATCGCCAACAACTTGAGTCCCGCATAGGAACTCGCGCTCGTCGAATTCCTCCGTGAGCACTAGGAAATTTTCGCCTGGTGTCCTGCGGACATGCCAGGAGTTCCTAGGGAATTCGCCGAGCACGCACTCAACGTCAACCCCAACGCAAGGCCAGTCAAGGAAACAATTCAGCGATTGTCTGAGCCACAGGCGCAGGCAGTCGGAATGGAGATCAACAGACTCCTCGAGGCCAAGTTCATACGCGAGATCAAGGAAAGCACTTGGCTCGCCAACACGGTGCTAGTACCAAAAAAGGACACGGATATCTTGCGGATGTGCGTGGACTTCACCTCTCTAAACAAGCACTGCCCAAAGGATCACTTCCTGTTGCCACGGATCGACCAGATCATCGACTCCACTGCGGGATGTGAATGCCTCTGCTTCCTCGACGCCTACTTAGGCTATAATCAAATTCGAATGAAGGAGGAAGATCAAGAGAAAACAGCATTTACAACGCCCTTTGGTGTGTTCTGCTACAACACGATGCCCTTCGGGCTAAAGAACACGGGTGCCACCTACCAGCGGTGCATGCAGGCCTGCCTCAAGGAACAACTAGGTCGCAACATCCAAGTCTATGTCGATGACATAGTAATCAAGACCAAGGAGGAGGCCTCTCTAATCGACGACTTGCCCGAAACCTTCGCCAATCTCGACCGCTACCAAATCAAGCTCAATCCGGACAAATGCGCCTTCGGCGTACCATCTAGGCAGCTACTCGGATATCTCATCTCCACGAGGCGAATCGAAGCGAACCCGAAGAAGATAAAAGCCATACTGGCCATGGAGAAACCAAAAAACATAAGGGGCGTCCAGCAGCTGGCTGGACGAATCGCGGCCCTCGGTCGATTCATTAGTCGAATGGGCAAAAAGGCGCTGCCCTTCTACCAGCTCCTCCGCAAAACTGAAAAATTCGAGTGGAGCACTGAAGCACAAGAAGCATTCAAAGACCTCAAGCGCCTGCTATCCACTTCGCCAGTGCTGGTGACTCGACGAGAAAGGGAACCACTGTTGCTGTACATCTCCGCCACCAACCAGGTGGTCAGCACAGTGCTCGTCGTCGAGCGAACTGAGGAAAACAAGGTCCACGGCATACAACACCCAGTATACTACCTCAGCGAGGTCCTCACGCCAACAAAACAACGGTACCCGCACTACCAGAAGCTGGCGTACGGTGACTTTATGACTGCCCAGCGACTGCGCCACTACTTCCAGGAACACCCAATCATAGTAGTCAACGACGCCCCGTTGGGGCATATCCTCAATAACCCTGACGCCATGGGACGAGTCGCGCTTTGGGGAATAGAATTGTCTCCACGAGACATCACGTACGAAAAGCGCGACGCAATCAAGTCGCAAGTTCTCCCGGACTTCCTCGTGCACTGGATGGAGAACCAGCTCCCAGACAAGCCAGATATGTCCTACCTCTGGACAATGCACTTCGATGGGTCCAAGCGGAAAGACAGAGCAGGCGCAGGTGTCATACTAACATCACCTCAAGGGGACAAGATGAAGTATATCCTGCGAATGCAGTTCACAGCCTCAAACAACGAGGCTGAATACGAGGCCCTGTTGCACGGGATGAGGATGGCAAAAGCCTACGGCGCCAAGAGGCTCATCATATACGGCGACTCCAAGTTGGTCGTCAACCAAACAATGCATGAGTGCGACGCACTAAACAACAACATGATCGCGTACCGCGACCTCTATGATACACTCGAAGGAGACTTCGATGGTTGTGAGCTCCGACATGTAGGTCGCGAAAGCAACGAAGAGGCAGACGCACTCGCCAACATAGGCTCTACCTGCGCCCCCATACCACCTGGGGTATTTCTCGAGCGCATCTGCAAACGCTCCATCAAGCCAAAGGCCGCAGAGAAGAAAACAAGCGCAGCAACGGACTCGGGGGCTACGCCACCCAATGAGCCAATGGCACTCGATGACTTGGAGCTGGACACAGGACTCGAGGGACCAATGAGCGTCATGATGATTGAACAATCCTAGACGCAGACGTACATCACGTACCTCCTCAGCAAGAGGCTACCGAACGATCTGATAGATGCACGGCACATCGCGCGGCGATCCAAGGCATTCGCCGTTATCAACGGCGAGTTGTACAAGCGCAGCATCACAGGAGTACTCCAATGATGCATCTCCATGGCTGATGGAAAATCAGTTCTCCTTGATATCCATGAAGGGACCTGCGGGCACCACGCCGGCAGTCGCGCCCTCGTTGCCAAAGCTCTACGAGCTGGATTCTACTGGCCTACGGCCATGCGCGACGCCAAGGACATTGTCCAAAATGCAACGACTGCCAGCGATTCGCGGACAAGCCGCACGCACCGGGCGCAGAGCTACGGCCAATCCCATTGGCTTGGCCCTTCGCGCAATGGGGGCTCAACATGGTCGGTAAACTTCCAAGGTCCTCGCGAGGAGGCTACGTCTACCTCTTAGTCGCAGTCGACAAATTCACCAAGTGGATTGAGGCCATGCCAGTAACAAACCAATAAGAGTACAGCACAGTCAAGTTCTTCGAGTCCATCATCTACCGCTTCAGAGTGCCACACAGCATCATCACCAACAACGGGACGAACTTCACGTCCAAGGAGTTCTAGGAATTCTGCGAGAACCTAGGAATCAACATCAGGTACGCCTCAGTCGTGCATCCACAGAATAACGGTCGGGTGGAAAAAGCAAACGGGCTCGTCTGCAGCGGCATCAAGAAGCGACTCCTTCGGCCACTCGAACAAGCTGCGGGTTGCTAGCCGGACGAACTGCAATCCGTACTCTGGAGTCTACGTACAACTCCAAACAGCGCCACGGGCTACACGCCATTTTTTATGGTGCACGGAGCAGAGGCAGTGCTACCAGCCGAGGTACGGTACAAGGCGCCGCGTGTGGTCGCTTACAGCGAACAAGAGTCATCCCTCGCACTCGAAGACTCCGTCGACCTCCTTGATGAAGCAAGGGAAATTGCCGCGGAGAGATCAACGATCTACTAGCAGAACCTGCGCAACTACCACAGTAGGAGGCTTCGCCCCAGATCCTTCGTCGAAGGCGACCTGGTCCTGCGACTGAAGCAGCAGGGGCATCTCAAGCTCGAGTCCCCTTGGGAAGGACTGTACGTGATTACAGAAGCAATCCCAGGTGGCGCCTATCACCTTCAAGATTTAGAGACAGGAGTCACATACTCCAACCCCTGGAACGTCGCACAACTACGACGCTTCTACCCCTAGTCGCTTTCTACTTTTACATCGCAAATAAGGATACTCAGCCAAGACTACTTAGCCACACATTGTACCTCGCACTGTTCTTCGAATAAATAAAAGCTAAGTGCCCCAAAACTCTGTTTTCTCCTTTACTTTGTCAATTTATGTACTCGAGGGTTGCGCCACCCTATACACATCTGTTCTTCGAACCACGATATCCTGAGAACCTGGTACATCAATCGAACCCCTTAACACAACCTAAACCCAGCTGCAATGCACCTCACAGGTTGACAAGGGACTGAGATAAAACATGGCCAGGCTAACGAAAAGGACTCGCATAGTGCAACGCACCTCATGCTAACAAAGCTCTTTATACACATTTTTCACCTACAACATCTATATGAACTTTACAACACAAGTACACTTATGTGCAGGATACAAATTAGGCTACTACTGCGGCAGGAGGACGTTGGTTTGTTCCTCAAAGAAGTCGACGATCTCTTCTGCTGGGCGATCCACCACCTGGTAGTGCGGCACCATATTCCAGGCAAAACCTGTTGGTGGTGCAGGTGGCCCAGACGCAATTGCTGCAACGTCTATGTCAGGCCTATGCAATCGCACCATTGATAGAGCAGCCTGGGCACCGGCCACCAACTATTGCCTCACGCATTCGCGAACCATGGACAGATCTTGAAACTTGGCTAGGAGGGCCAGCAAGCTTGATGGAGTATCATCCAGCGGGAACATCGCCCAATAAATGTTCTTCAAGCATGAATACGATTTCTTCAGAAAGAGCAGCACTCGCGACGCACGACCCTGCAGGGTCGCCTGCGGGAACATCTACCCAGAAGTATCCACTCTCCTGAAGTTTCTCCTGGGTAAGATCATGCAGGCGAATGGCAATTATGTCCTTCTCCTCCTGTGGATGACGTGCGCTGACAACTACACGAAGCAGCAACAGCAGCATGAGTACAACATACCACTACGAGTAACTACAAGGAAAAGATAAGAACCAGCAAACTAACATTTGAATTGGTCGCCCAGCTGCGTCACCTCGCCAAGCAAATACTGCTCTCGAGCGGCGGCTTTTTCCGCCTTCGACTTCCATACATCCGCATTACCGCGGAGCACGGGCAAGTCACGCTCCAGCTGCTTCACGCGGTCATGCAGTCGCGAAAGCAAGGACAGCTCATCTACCCTGGAGCGTGGTGGTGCCACGGTATCATCAAGAGTTGGCGAGTCCTAGGTTTCCCTCAACGGATCACTTGATGTACCCTACCACAATTCAAGATAGAAGCAAATAAGACGACCAAATCAACACAAAGACAAAAGGATCAGATGCATTCGAGACTAGCAAAAGTATCAGCAGATACACTAGCCAGCAGGCATATTCTTAAACAAAGGACATAAACTAATCAACTATTACAAAGCTAACTAAGGAGCGGCTGGCTTCTTCGACTTCGACGGCTTCGGGGGCTTCATCAAGTCCGTGGCAGTATCATATGCCACTGACTTTTCGCCGGCCCCTGACGCCGAAGCTTTCGCCGCCTTCTTGGCACGTTGGAGCTCCTCGGAGTACTTTGCAATAGTATTTATCAGATGATGCCCGTATTTTCCACAGGCAGCCGCGAAGGGAGCAAAGACTACCTGCCGGCCATTAGCGTTAACAGGCATCGCCTTCGACACCACGGCAGGATCAACCTTGACTCCGTGGGCCTGCACCATGGCAAGCGACATGGATACGCCAGCCGCGCAGAGTGAGTTCTTGTAGCTGGAAGGCACACCTCCGGCGAGTGACTCCACCATCTCGTCTATATTATCGATTAGCTTCGCCTTGGGCATCAACTCCTCCTGGAGGCGACTGAGGGCGCCCTTGGCCTTGGAAAGTGTATCCTGGACGGCGGCGCTACGGTCCTCGACTGCCGACAGCGCACCCGCCAGAGAGTCATCACGACGGAGGGTCTGCGGGTCGAAGCTCAAATCGCCAGCATCTGTACATAAATCCACACATGGACCAAAACATCAGCGCCACTGGCAAAAAACATTCGAAGCAGAGAAGAATAACAAAATTGACAAGTAAAAGTACCTGAGAGAGCCTTAGCGACTGAGAAAAGCTGTTCTTCGAACAACTTCTCCCTGGCTGCGAAGGAGGCACGTAGCTCCTCTTCGCGCCTTCGCGCCTCGTCACGCGCCGCGATTGCCTCGTCGCGACCCTTCACTGCCGCGGCGAGTGTCTTCTACAAGGTGGCGGCGTCATGCAATAGAGCATTATGTTCGGCTGCACGACAAACAGAAGTTAACTATCAGTCGACTATATCAAAAGGAAAAGATGAAGAAGAAGTACAGGATGCTCACTCTCAACCACGCGATGACGCATCTCTAGCATGGCATGCTAGCGGCCCATCGCAAGTACTTGCTCTGCCAAATGCGCGGCCTCCTTCACAAGGAGCTGTCGCACAAACAAGGAATCAGCAGAGGCAATGGATAACGTCGACTGCAACACTAAAAAGAAGAAAAGCTACACTTACATGATCCTCCAGTGACTCCGAAGATGTCTGTTGTACCGTCATCCGGGCAACCATTCGATGCTCCCCTGCATGAGGAGAACTGGAAGATTTTTGCCCGGAGTGGGCCGCCAATGGAGGGGAAGGAGCGCGCTCGACCTCTTTCTTGGCCTTTGAGGTTGCGACTCCTGATTCCTTTAAAAATTTGACGTCGCTAGAAGATGACGATGCCTCTTGACTGCAAGGCAAAAACCGTATCAAAGAGATGGCAAACCCAGAGACAAGCCAGCAAAGGCAAAACAGAAAAGGACAGTTAAGCTAGAAAACTTACCAGTCAGACTTGTCAAATCAAATGTAGCCTCCACCGACTCCGACGAAGACTCCTTGGGCAATCGCATCTTCTTGCGAGAAGATGGTGCCACAGCACTCACGGGAACGGCAGGAATTGGCGACTCCGCACCAACGCCCGTACCTTCCGGAGTCGAGGGAGACGACGCATCGGAATCCTCGTTGCGCAAACGCTTGCGAGTATCCGGACTATCAGACTCGGGGGCTTCCTCCTCCACATCAGAAGGGACAGCCGACTCTGACTCGTCCTCCTCCAAAGCTTTGTGAGGAATAATCCCATTAGGTAGAGGGGGCATACAAGGTGACACAGCCCAATCCTGCACATAGACAACAAATTCAGCAAACAGCAAGTAAACAACAGAGAAGCAATCGACAATTTTAGCTACTGCGTAGCGCAACTATACCTCAGGAGGAGGGTTCGACGCATCAAAGGGAGGAACAACTGGCTCACTAGGAAGTACATCCTTGATGGTGTACTTGGTGACCAGTCGAACCCTCTTGTCCACCTCACTCGCGGACATGCCATCGGCAGACACGCGAGTGGCATCATCAGCACCAGCCCACTGAAACATGGGATGGACTCTGGCTTGTAGGGGCTCGATGTGACGGTGCAGCCAAGTGCGAATGAGGGCACAACCTCCCTCCTCTTTGCCTATGCGACTCTCGAGGTCTCAGACGCGCTGGTACAACACATCTGTCTCCGCGGACTAGCCAGGCATGACCACGTTCTTCCAGGAGCGCATCCTCCTGCATGGCGTCGCGGGATCGAAGGGTGCGAGTCCAAAGTGCTCACCGTTGGCCTTCTGATCGCGGATGTAGAACCATTTGTCCCTCCACCCTTGGACGGACGCCATGAGCTTGATGTCGAAGTAGGTGGCGGATGGGTCGACATGAATTCTGCAACCACCTACATCATAGACTAAAGAACCAGTGGTAGATTGGCGCTTCAATTTGAAGAGGCGCTTGAAGAGGCCAAAGTGTGGCTCGATTCTGAGCCAGCACTCGCAGAGAGTAATGAAACAAGAGATATGGAGGATAGAGTCTGGGGACAGCTGATGGAGCTGGAGCCCATAAAAACAATGAAGACTCCTAAAGAAGGGGTGAAGAGGCAAGGGGAGACCGCGAATGATGAATGCAAAAAACATCACTTGGAAACCAGTGGGTGGGACAGGAACTGTCTCACCGCCGGGGACGCGCCTGTCGGCGACTATGGCGGATAGTACTCCGTCTTGGCGAAGAAGACGGAGGTCGGACGCCTTGATGATGGAGGGGCGCCACGCACCATTTGTGACGCGGGTCGCCGGGACCTTCTTCTTCCCGCCGGAGGCAGTGCTGGTGCCCGCAGCGGCGGAGCCGCCCTTCTTCTTCGCCACGGCAACGGTGGCCGCAGAATCAGCAACAGCACCTCCCTTCTTCTTCCCCATTGCTCGACGGCGGTGAGAACGGAGGAAGTAGCTGGGGAAGATATGGGGTTGGTCCAGCGCCGCAACGAGAAAGTGCGCAAGGAAACAGAGAGCAACAGCAATGGCGATGGCGACGGCAGCAAGGATGAATGAGAACAGATGGGAAAATTACCGTCGCAGCGCCGCTACTTAACCTCTGGAATATGCAATCTAACGGCTCAAAAAAACCCTACTGGACGCGTGGCACATATCGTGTTGGAGATGTGGAGGAGTGGAAGCGCGAACCGTCCCTCCACTATTCCCATTACGCGCGGAAATCGAGGAGGCGTAGTTAAAATAAAGATTACGCACGCCCAGTCAAATCAAAGTCAGATAGTGGGACCAACTGCTCGTCACGTCCCGTCAAACTCGCTCACGCGGGCAAGTGAGGTCACGAAAGCGTCAGCACTGACGTCATCAAAGCTACGCAGCAGAAAACTTCGACTATTTGAGTCCTTGCTCGAGTCTTCCACTCCACCAGGCACTCGGGGGCTACTCCCATAGGGAGCGTTGGTCGCGCACCCTACGATTTTTTCTTTTCTTGTTGCAGGAACGTGGACAATCACAAGAAAAGCCAACCACTCGAAACACGATTCGACTATGGACATGGGTTACTCCCATAGGGAGCGCCGGAAACAAATTCGACTGAAACAAGCAAGCATAAGACGACAGCAGTCGCAAAAGTTCTTTAGTTCCTGCCTGAGTCTTCGACTAAACCAGGCACTCAGGGGCTACTCCCATAGGGAGCGCTGGTCGCGCACCCTATGATTATTTATATAGAAATTGTGTGCTGATAACATCCACACTCGAAACTCATGGCGACACTGCCTCATAATTTTTCCCTACAAAGAGACTGCGTCTCCTGGGTCACCCGAATCGACTCCACGCTGATAAAATTCGGATGCCGCGCTTACAGCGTGAAAGTAAGACCTGAATAAGGCTTAGCAACACATTTAGCTGCGCACTACTAGAAATGTATCCGTGCCTACAGGTGCGATGAACATGCCTTGACGGACGCGTCGAGTGCTCACACCCATAAAACTGGAATTCGACTCATGTAAGACCTCCGCGGCCTGAGTCGAATTACACCAGCACTTTTCCGGATTCGAGTCCGGGGACTCGAGTTCAAGTAGATTGCGTTGTTTCACCCTAAGGTGGTTAACTGATACTGATACTTCGGTTATATCAGGCACGTATATCAACAATCCCTATGACACAAATAAAAGCAGTCAAAATGCACTCGTTCAGGCACTCGAAGACTTCAGATTCGACTGGACACTCGGGGGCTACTGACATGGGTATACCCTACAGGTACTCGAGCTTGGTATATATGGTCCAAATACGTACAGGCCCATGGTGTCACCAAGGCCCAAACGAAAGGTTCGGGTAACCTATGGACTCTCGATTGCTTGAAGAACAAGAAGAAGTTAAAGATAGAAAGTTTGAAGGGGAAAACCCTAACTTGTAACCGACTCGACCTACTACCCGAGACCTAGCCTATATATATAAGGGCTAGGAGGGGGCGGCGAGGAGGACAAACGCAACCCTAGTTTCCACCACCCTCGCCAGATTGCATCTGCGCACCATTGTAATCTTCGATTCCTTCGACAATTCCACGAGCAGACAAACAGGAGTAGGGACCTCTACGAGGCCTGAACCTGGGTAAATCTTTGTCCCCTGTGTGCTTGTTTGCTAGCCGATAGATGTCTCCAGTGCTCCCTCCTTCTCCAAAACCGAAGTCCATAACAATGGGCATTGATGAGTTAAACCCTCGTCACTAAGGGTTCTACTGGTAGCTATGTGTTCATCTCTCTATCTATGCATGATCATATTGTGATCATGAGCTTTGTAATCAAGTAGATCTACCTTGCTACTCAAGTGCTTTAATAGATCTCTGCTCTCCCCATGTGTGTGAAAGTGACAGCATGCACACCATGGTGGCACTTAGGCTAGAGATTACAAATACTTGTTATGAGTTATATTTGGAGTTGGATGTTTCTATGAAATTATGGTGTTTGTTGGAACCATCTAGTGCTCAAGGTGATAGTGTGGGGTTATCTAGATGGGGAAAGCGAATTTTAAGGTGTGTTGTTATAGCCCTACCATGGATTAGAGTGTCCAACCGGAGAGTAGTTCAGAGTAGTATCATAAAGAGAAGATATTTATATGAGAGTGTTCACTAGTGAAAGTATGATCCCTAGGCCTTGTTTCTAAACATTGAAAAACAGTTTGCAACTAGATCTGTTACATGTTTGCTTGCTTCCATCTTTATTTAAGTTTGCCTTTAGTCTCTTCCACGCCATCAACCTATTTTCTGGCACCATTACCACTTATAATTATCCATACCACTTGTATTTCACTATCTCTTTGCCGAACTAGTGCACCTATACACCTAACAAGTGTATTGGGTGTGTTGGGGACACAAGAGACTTCTTGTATCTTGATTGCAGGGTTGCTTGAGAGGGATACCTTTGACCACTTCCTCCCTGAGTTCGATAAACCTTGGTTGATACACTTAAGGGAAACTTGTTGCTGTTCTACAAACCTCTAAACTTGGAGGCCCAACTACTGTCTACAAGAATAGAAGTGCGTAGACATTAGTGTGTTCTTTTCACAAACCATAAATGGAACCATCATTGTCATTGCATGTGTGTTCTTTTCACAAACCACGTATGGATCCAACAGTGTCATTGCATGTGTGTTCTTTTCACAGACCACATATGGATCCACCAGTTTCATTGCATGTGTTTTATTTTCACAGACCACATATGGATCCACTAGTGTCATTGCATATGTGTTCTTTTCACATACCACATATGGATCCACTAGTTTCATTACATGTGTGTTCTTTTCACAGACCACATATGGATCCACCAGTGTAATTGCATGTGTGTTCTTTTCACATACCACATAAGGATCCACTAGTGTCATTGCATGTGTGTTCTTTTCACAGACCACATATGGATCCACCAGTGTAATTTCATGTGTGCTCTTTTCACAAACCACATATGGATCAACCAGTGTTATTGCATGTGTGTTCTTTTCATAGACTACATATGGATCCACCAGAGTTCATTGCATGTGTGTTCTTTGCACAGACCATGTATGGATCCACCGGTGTAATTGAAATGTGTGTTGTTTTCACAGACCACATATGGATCCACCAGAGTTCATTGCATGCGTGTTCTTTTCACAAACCATATATGGATCCACCAGTGTTATTGAAATGTTTGTTCTTTTCACAGACCACATATGGATCCACCAGTGTCATTGCATATGGATCCACTAGGGTTCATTGCATGTGTGTTCTTTTCACAAACCACATATGGATCCACCAGTGTCATTCAAATGTGTGTTCTTGTCACAGACCACATATGGACCCACCAGTGTCATTGCATATGGATCCACCAGAGGTCATTGCAAATGTGTTCTTTTCACAATCCACATATGGATCCACCATTGTCATTGCATGTGTGTTCTTTTCATTAACCACAGCTAGAGTCATTGCATGTATGTTCTTTTCACAAACCACATATGGAACCACCATTGTCATTCCATGTGTGTTCTTTTCATAGACCAGATATGGATCCACCAGTGTCATTGAAATGTGTGTTGTTTTCACAGACCACATATGGATCCACCAAAGTTCATTGCATGTGTGTTCTTTTCAAAAACCATATATGGATCCATCAGAGTCATTGCAAGTCTGTTCCTTTCATTAACCACGACTAGTGTCATTGCAATGTTTGTTCTTTTCACAGACCACATATGGATCCACCAGTGTCATTGCATATGGATCCACCAGATTTAATTGCATGTGTGTTCTTTTCACAAACCACATATGGATCCACCAGTGTCATTGCATGTGTGTTCTTTTCATTAACCACAGATAGAGTCAGTGTATATCTGTTCTTTTCATTAACCACAGCTAGAGTCACTGGATTGTATGTTGTTATCACAAACTACATATGGATCCATCGGTGTCATTGAAATGTGTGTTCTTTTCATAGACCACATATGGATCCACCAGTATCATTGCATGTGCGCTCTTTTCACAGACCACATATGTATCCACCAGTGTCATTTCATGTGTGTTATTTTCATAGACCACATATGGATCCACCAGAGTTCATTGCATGTGTGTTCTTTTTCCCAGACCATGTATGGATCCACGAGTGGCATTGAAATGTGTGTTGTTTTCACAGACCACATATGGATCCACCAGAGTTCATTGCATGTGTGTTCTTTTCACAAACCATATATGGATCCACTAGTGTCATTGAAATTTTTGTTCTTTTCATAGACCACATATGGATCCACCAGTGCCATTTCATGTTTGATCTTTTCACAGACCACATATGGATCAACCAGTGTCATTGCATGTTTGTTCTTTTCACATACCACATATGGATCCACCAATGTCATTGCATATGGATCCACCAGAGTTAATTAGATGTGTGTTCTTTTCACAAACCACATATGGATCCACCAGTGTTATTGCTTGTGTGTTCTTTTCATTAACCACAGATAGAGTCAGTGCATGTCTGTTCTTTTCATTAACCACATCTAGAGTCACTCGATGTATGTTGTTTTCAGAAACCACATACGGATCCATCGGTGTCATTGAAATGTGTGTTCTTTTCACTGACCACATATGGATCCACCAGTATCATTGCATATGTGTTCTTTTCACAGACCACATATGGATCCACCAGTGTCATTTCATGTGTGTTCTTTTCACAGACCACATATGGATCAACCAGTGTCATTCCATGTCTGTTCTTTTCATAGACCACATATGGATCCACCAGAGTTCATTGCATGTGTGTTCTTTTCACAGACCATGTATGGATCCACGAGTGTCATTGAAATGTGTGTTGTTTTCACAGACCACATATGGATCCACCAGAGTTCATTGCATGTGTGTTCTTTTCACAAACGATATATGGATCCACCAGTGTCATTGAAATGTTTGTTCTTTTCATAGACCACATATTGATCCACTAGTGCCATTTCATGTTTGATCTTTTCATAGACCACATATGGATCAACCAGTGTCATTGCATGTGTGTTCTTTTCACAGACCACATATGGATCCACCACTTTCATTGCATGTGTGTTCTTTTCACATACCACATATGGATCCACTATTGTCATTGAAATGTTTGTTCTTTTCACATACCACATATGGATCCACCAGTGTCATTGCATCTGTGTTCTTTTCACATACCACATATGGATCCACCAGTATCATTGCATGTTTGTTCTTTTCACAAACCACATATGGATCCACTAGAGTCATTTCATGTGTGTTCATTTCACAGACCACATATGGATCCACCGGTGTCATTGCATGTGTGTTCTTTTCACAGACCACATATGGATCCACCATTTTCATTGCATGTGTGTTCTTTTCACAAACCACATATGGATCCACCAGTGTCATTGCATGTGTGTTCTTTTCACGGACCATATATGGATCCACTAGTGTCATTGCATGTGTGTTATTTTCATTAACCACATCTAGAGTCATTGCATGTATGTTCTTTTCACAAACCACATATGGAACCACCATTGTCATTGCATGTGTGTTTTTTCACAGACCACATATGGATCCACCATTGTTATTGCATGTGTGTTCTTTTCACAGACCACATATGGATCCACTAGTGTCATTTCATGTGTGTTCTTCTCACAAACCACAACTAGAGTCATTGCATGTCTATTCTTTTCACAAACCACCTATGGAACCACCAGAGTTCATTGCATGTGTGTTTTGTTCACAAACCACATATGGATCCACCAGTGCCATTGCATGTGTGTTCTTTTCACATACCACATATGGATCCACCAGTGTCATTGCATGTGTGTTCTTTTCACAGACCACATATGGATGCACCAGTGTCATTGCATGTGTGTTCTTTTCACAGACCACATATGTGTAACACCCCAATTTTAGCTAATGTTTAATCAGGGTTTGTTTGTGCATTCATGAGCATCATTATTTTGCTAAGAAATAAAAATGCATGCAATAATAAAATGCAAACCCTAAACCCTAATCCTCCCTCTCTTTGGAAAACCTCTCAAACGGTTTTACATATATTTGAAAAGTACAAAAGTGTGGAGCCCAAGTTGATATAAAGGGCCCTTGAGTGTTTTCTTTATTTCTAAAACTCTCTGGTATTTTCTCAAATGATTCAAACTAGTAAAATAGTTTGAAAATAAAAAAGAGAAATAAAAATAAGAAAAGGAAAAAAGATTTCTGCTAAAAAAAGGAGCCAAATGCCGCAGGCCGAGCAGCCTAGCTAGCTCACCTCCCTCCTCTCTCTATCTGCTACCCACGCACGCAGCCAGAGCCCATCCCGGCCCAAGGTCCATACCCCATCGCGTCTTTCCTTTTTCTTCTTCCTCGCGTCCGGTGGAGAAGCTGCTGCCTGGCATCGATCGCCTCGCACCGTGATGCTCGCCTCGCCACCGCATGGCGCCGGATAAGAAACCCGCCAAGACGTGCTCCTCTTCTCCATCCTCCTCAGTCCCTCTCACCCGCTCTCTGGCCCTCCCTCTGCGGATCCCCTCACCACCGAAACCCTAGCTCCACTAGGCGTCGCGCTGCCCGCCGTATCGGGCGTCCCCTCGACCGGCTGTGGGTGCCATAGTGATCCCCTTGCTCTCCTCGTTCATCCCAGCCAAGCAATAGAGCCGGAGAACCCCCAGATTGGGAGAATCGTGCCACCGTGTCCGACACCGACCACCGCCTCCGCCATTGATTCTGGCCACCTCGGGCCTCGCCGACAAGCTTTTCATGCTCCTAGTGAGCCACTGAGTTTCCTGATGCCTCCCCTTCCTTCCCCTTGCTCTGGTTCCTCCCCACCATGATCGCCTGTGAGCTTTGCACCGCGCGCCGTTGCAGCCAGTGCGTCGGTAGCCATTTTTGAGCGGCGCCGCCACCTTGAGGTCCACCTCAATTCGTTCTTTCGAACAAGACCATCCGCTGAGTCCCTCGAGCACTCCTCTGTCGTGCGCTTGATTAACCTGACGCGGTCAGTGTTGATGACGTCTGACTGACGTCAGCGTGACATCCGCAGCGTGCGGTTAGCCTGATCAAACCAGTCGTGGGGCCCGCCCTGGTGGCGTGGCAGCTGAGGTGGCATGGGGCCCCTCTGTCAGCTATAGTGGCTAGCCGTAGACCATGTATTAAAAGGTTGAGTGACGTCAGTCTGGGGTAGTAAATTAATTATAATAGTTTTAATAATTTAATAAATTGGTTTAATCTTATAAATTCAATAAGTAATTATTTATTACCCAGAAAAATATGTATAATATATCAAAATGTTCAGAAAAATGAGATCTTTACAATAGACTCATAATCATGCATTGTTCAAGAACTTTATTTAACAAGTTCAGTAGAAGAACAAATCAACCCCTCATAGGTGTTCCGGGGTTTCCCCTGTTCTAGGGTTTGCGACCCTCGGACCCTATTTAAAATGGTCAAGCATGCTTTAAGGTTACATTTTAAGATCTATTAAACTTTTCATATCATCATCATTGATTGAGCATTGCATTGATGCCATGTGTTGATTGTTGTTCCCCTTTCTTTTCGGTGTTTTCTTCTTCTGGGTAGCATACGATATCGAGATCTAGATCGAAGACCGAGATCAATACCATCGAATATCGACGAACAATACTTGACCAACTGTAATCAAGTCAAGTACAAGATATCCGAAGATCTGCTTTCTGGGTATCAACAAACAAGGTAAGCATAGCCCCACCATTATACAATCCTATTGTTTCGAAAGCATTTCATTCTTGCCATGTTGCATATGATTCAACTGTGGTCTTTTATCAATAGATAGAGTATCCTATCTATTGCATTACTCCCTTTGAGCTTATATTACCTGATCCACTACACCTAGCATGACAAGGTTTGGCTTGTGTGTGCACTGCTAGAGCCTATATATGTGTCTTTCTTAGCCATGCTTAGTTGTCCGTTCTGGTTCATCTAGATGATGTATCAGATGCAAGAATATAGTATGACAGGAGAACGAGGTATACTGATAAGGTAAGTTCAGTGGTAAAGGTTTAATATGCTAAGGCTTGTATGGGTGGCCACGGTGGGATGTGGTTTTTGTAGTCCCATGCTCACCACCACTAGGAACCGAGTTCTTGCCATGGGACCAAGACGAGCATATAGCCACACAGGGTTTATGGGGACCTCACAATTAACTAACTTGCCTAGTAGATTCCATGAGTCACCTAGTTCGGGCGTTCCATTTGGCATATGCATTGAAAATGTTTTCAAAAGAGGAGGTGAAGGAGGTGCATCATAACAGGTAGGGAAGCATGGACCGGGTTGCTTGGGGTCGATGGAGCCCCTGATAAACCAACCTCGCCCACATCTCTAGGGACCGGCTTCGGGATTTGACCTATTACGGTGGAACCATCCTTAGGGTGTGACTCATGGTCTCGGCGAAGCAAGGTAAAGTGGTCGTGTCCAATCACCCTCTGCCAGCACACCAAGGAAGTGTGTCAAGTGGCGCTAAGATTCGGTTGGTACGTGTGGGTGAAGTTATGCACCCCTGCAGGGTTAAATCTTTTCGAAAAGCCGTGTTCACGGTTATGAACGCTTGGTGACTGAATTCTAAGATCATAGAGAACCATAACCTAATCGTAAAACTTGGTAGATCAACATGTGCTTAAGGATGCTTCATCATGGGTACGAGGGGGTGATCCTAGTTGTGAGATCAGGATTACTTTGGTGGATATCAAGATGATGATCAATTCTTGGAGATGTCGCTCTCTTATCCCCTTTTAAAATATTCTGATTAGACGAGCTTCTTCTCCCTCTTGTTTTATAAACAAAGATGGCTTTATGCAAAATAACCCCACCAGCCATAAGTCTTGCGGAGTACACCCTGTACTCACCCTTGCTTTGTTGTTACTTTTATAGTAGAGTAAGTGTTCCCTAATGAAGAGTTCTGTACGACATCGACACCGACGAGTAGCTTGGGATTCCTGGCCGGCAGCCTGGAATCTATGGGCTGGGACGTCATCGTTATGGTTCAGGCCTCTTAGGCCATTTGTTAAGTTTTCTATACTTAATAGCATAATTTGCCTTCTGTTGTTTGATGTTTGTGGTTAGTGACCTCTACTTGTAATATTTTGGTTCTTCGCTCAGTTATGAGCTTGCTGTAATAATTTTTGTGTCGCTGGGTTACTATTGTGTTACCGATTTCTCACTGAATATCCTCGAGCTCTAGGTTAAGATTATTTCAGGCTAAGTTCTGGGATTTGTTTAACCCTGATCCCGGGGGTGTTATAGTTCTTGGTATCAGAGCAGTACCGACCGTAGGAAAACCTTGCTGTTGGTCGATGTTGAGTCTAGTGCTTGTGAAAATTATCTTAAAGCTGAAAATTATTTCTGAAAGCTCTAGTATGCTTCTTTTGCTCCTTATCTAGTTTCACTCTAACTCTGGATCATCTTACCTTGTGTTGATTTGGAAAAAGTTTTGATATCTCTTCTAGTCTTTCAAAGCTTAGGTGCCTTCCAAACATGTCGTTTCTCAGCTAGCTGACCTAGTGTAGAGTTCTCTAGAGTTTTGTGTGTTGTGTTCTTTGTGTCCCCTTTGCTCTATTTTCAATTGTGAGATTATTTTCAATCATGATATCTCTACCTTATGGATCCACGATATTATATTGTAGGATTCACAGTGTTCTGTTCTAGGCTTCAAGGTTTCCTTTTGCCTCATGTGCCTCCTTTTTATTTGTTTGGGTACTTCAGAAGTTCTTTCTTCTCTTGGAAGCTACCTTGTGATTACTATATTGCAGTGTACTCTATTTCACTCAAGTAGTAGTTACTTCTTTCTCGGGTTTTAACCCTTGAACTTGAGCCGAAGATCCCAGATTGTACTGGATTCTGGTGTTGCGAATCTTGTACATGAAGCTGATCTTTAACCCAAGATCCATTTTGTTGATCCCTGTTGTTAATGTCTAAACATTACCTTAGGATGGCTAGTACCTTCTAGTACATCCTTCCAGCTTGTGGTTACTGTTGCGATTGAATTGTGACAATTAAGGACTTCCCCTACCACAAGTTATGGCAGATGTTCCTTAATGGAACCAAATAGATCACGACAAGAGTACTCCTCGTGAGTCTCGCATCTATATTTGTGACTCTGCCACACCTTACCTCTTCTATGCATTGGTTTTCGGAAGAATGATAAACTATGCATCTACATCTCGGTATTACGTCCTGAGCATGTACCTTTTCCCTTGTTGTTTTCCGATCTTTGTCTACTAGTTGGTAGTCAAGTAGTAAATGTGCATCGGTGTCTTTCGATGCAAGATACTCTTGTGGTCCGTCAAGACAAACCATTTTGGGATGTCAGGAGAAACAAACTCCAGTACCTCGTCATATCTAGGACCAGGTCAAAGTGTTGTAACTTCAGATCGATAAGCATTGATTAGCTTCTATTTGTTCCACCTCAGAGTATCACACTCTTATATACTAAGAGGCCATGTTGAGTTTCATGACCCCTTAATGTAGTGATGCTCTTACACATATTTACCACCCTTCTTTCGAGCTTTCGTGCTCGTGAATGATGTGTGTGCATAATAATGTGGCCATCTAAGATTCTCAGTAATTAATGTTGTTGTGAACTCGAAGGACATTTGTGTCATTCTTAGTGTGATTGGTTAACCCTATCACTAAGCAAAGGATGATTGTGCTACCAAGTTCGTTACCCCGGTACAGTCTCCTCGGTCAAGGAGTTAGGCTTGTTCCAAAACTCTAAGACTATGTCATCTTGCTTTCCTCTCGAACTAAGTGACATATCGGTAGTTTGTGATATTCTAGAGGTCTACTAGAAGTATCACCATGTTGCCACATGACCGTGTTGTAAAATTGTTGAGCAAGCAAGTTCTCTGAACTACTCCTTTCTCCAAGGATCCTTACTAGATACCCTGAACTAGTTGGTTGAGCTTAAACAACAACTTGGAGAGTTGTAAGACAAAAGTTCTACCTGACTTTGTTCCTTTGTAAGGGATAACTAGTTTCGTTCGTGCTGAAGAAAGATAGTATTTCCGTCATGGATATGTTATCCTCCCCCACCTTTGATTTGATTTGGGTTATCGTCAAATCAAACTCAGTTCCAAGGACTATCTTGATGATGATGCTCCTTGTTATGTTTCACTTGAGTACATCCTCATGTTCTTTGGTCTGACCAATATTCTGCCTTGTTCAAGTAACATACGAGTTCATCATCTTGGAGTATCTCGATAAGTTTGTTGTTGAGCCCATCGACAATATCCTTATCTTCTCCATACTAGAACAGACTCATATGAAACATTTGGCATTAATGTTGGGAAACTTTTAAGAACCTCCTTCGTGTTATCTCGAAGTATGTGTTCTGGATGTTAGAAGTAACCTTCTCCGATTCATAGGCAAATGGTGAAAGATGTCACTGTGGATTTGAGTAGAGTTGTCTAAGTTTCCTTATGGACACTTGTGTTTCATTACAAGTACTTGATGTATAAACATTTGTCTTCTGACAAGTTGTTAATACCTAGGTCTAGCAACTTAGCTTAGTCTATTGGAGCTTGACACTGAAGTCCATGTCTTGAGAATCCAGTAACTTTACATTTGTGGTAAATGTTGCAAATTTTCTATTCGAACATGCTGAGGTATGAAGTATCATGTCACTTAACCAAATCTGAATCTCAAGGAGATATGATGGTTGGTCTTCCTCAAGGTTTTGACATAGGTTTCTATGTAAGTCTGACATAATTGATGTATGGTTGACACAACTAGTCGGAAGGCCTATTGTCACATTCTCTTGAACCAGCAAATAACAACCACTCTTCATGAGGCAGCTTCTATGATTCATTATAGGAGTTGTGCTTATGGTTCCCTTTGTAACCGAAGTCTGACCTTTACTTGATGTTTGCCTTCTTGAACATCAAGGAGAACATTTAAAGTAGTGTTGCTAAATGTCTCTCGGTCGATCCTCCAGATCCTATTACGTTGACAAGCACCTTGTTGTGCCAAGTAACGGAAGTCTGAGAATGGAGTTTCTTTTTCCTCGTGTCATCAAGAATCTTCTTATATATTCATCTTAGTGGTGTGAGTGATATCATGATCTTTGGCAAAGATTTTGATAATCCTGGATGAATAAAGAGTTTCCTTCGTTTCTCGATCATGTTCATAGAGTGACTATGATTTTAGTAATCAGAAGCTTCTCTTGTTACGTGTTCCTTGTGACTCTTACGAGTCCTCTCCACAAAACACCTTTCTGTCTTAACCTTCTATTGAATGAAGAGTGATCCTTCTATATCAAAGGTAGTTCAACAGCTTGGTTATCCGCATCTCTGTATCCCTAGAAGCTCTACTTAAGCCACCCAGTAGAGTTTCGTATCTCCCAGTATATGGTCATGTTCTTCCTGTTGTATGCTTTCCGTATTAGAAGCTTAAACTCTTCTGAAACTCCATGGTCTCGATCCTTATGAAGACCATTTATATAACAACTTGACACCATCTCCTCTTGTTTCCTCCGCTACCTTAACGTGTTTCATGTTTGCCATCTCAGAGTTGGTTGTGAACAGTCCTTCATGAGTTGACCATGAGATACTATGTGTGTTGTTAGTGCATTTCCCTCTTATCCATAGAAGTGACCCTGTTTCTCTTCCTTCTTCCTACGTACGAAATCTCCGGTCGAGATTCTCGTAAGGGGGATATAGTTGTAACATCCCAGTTTTAGCTAATCTTTAATTAGGGTTTGTTTGTGCATTCGTGAGCATCATTATTTTGCTAAGAAATAAAAATGCATGCAAAAATAAAATGCAAACCCTAAACCCTAATCCTCCGTCTCTTTGAAAACCTCTCAAATGGTTTTAAATATATTTGAAAAGTACAAAAGTGTGGAGCCCAACTTGATATAAAAGGCCCCTGAGTGTTTTCTTTATTTCTAAAACTCTTTGGTATTTTCTCAAATGATTCAAACCAGTAAAATAGTTTGAAAATACAAAAGATAAATAAAAATAAGAAAAGGAAAAAGATTTATGCTAAAAAAAGGAGCCAGATGCCTCAGGCCGAGCAGCCCAGCTAGCCCACCTCCCTACTCTCTCTATCTGCCGCCCACGCGCGCAGCTAGAGCCTATCCCGACCCAAGGCCCATACCCCATCGCGTCTTTCCTTTTTCTTCTTCCTCGTGTCCGGTGGAGAAGCTGCTTCCTGACATCGCGTCCACCGTCGATCGCCTCCCGCCGCAATGCTCGCCTCGCCACCGCCTGGAGACGGATAAGAACCCGGCTGAGACGTGCTCCTCTTCTCCATCCTCCTCAGTCCCTCTCACCCGCTCTCTCGCCCTCCCTCTGCGGATCCCCTCACCACCGAAACCCTAGCTCCACCAGGCGTCGCGCCACCCACCGTCTCGGGCCTCCCCTCGACCAGATGTGGGTGCCATAGTGATCCCCTTTCTCTCCTCGTTCATCCTAGCCAAGCAAAAGAGCCGAAGAAGCCCCAGATCAGGAGAATCGTGCCACCGTATCCGACGCCGACCACCGCCTTTGCCATTGATTCCGGCCACCCCAGGCCTCGCCGTCAAGCTTTTCGTGCTCCTGGTGAGCCACTGAGTTTCCTGATGCCCTCCCCTTCCTTTACCTTGCTCTGGTTCCTCCCCACCATGATCGCCTGTGAGCTTCGCGCCGCGCGCCGTTACAGCCACTACTCCGGTAGCCATTTTTGAGCGGTGCCGCCACCTTGAGGTCCACCTCAATGCGCTCTTTTGAACAAGAAAATCCGCCGAGTCCCCCGAGCACTCCTCCGTCGTGCGCTTGATCAACCTGACGCGGTCAGCGTTGATGACGTCTGACTGACGTCAGCGTGACATCCGCAGCGTGTCGTCAGCCCGGTCAAACCCGTGATGGGGCCCGCCCTAGCGGCATGGCAGCTGAGGTGGCACGGGGCCCCTCTGTCAGCTGTAGTGGCTAGCTAGACCGTGTGTTAAAAGGTTGAGCGACGTCAGTCTGGCGTCGTAAATCAATTATAATTGTTTTAATAATTTAATAAATTGGTTTAATCTTATAAATTTAATAAGAAATTATTTATAACTTAGAAAAATATGTATAATATATCAAAATGTTCATAAAAATGAGATCTTTACAATAGAATCATAATCATGCATTGTTCAACAACTTTAGTTAACAATTTCAGTAGAAGAACAAATCAACCCCTCATAGGTGTTCCGGGGTTTCCCCTGTTCTAGGGTTTGCGACCCTCGGACCCTATTTAAAATGGTCAAGCATGCTTTAGGGTTACATTTTAAGATCTATTAAACTTGTCATATCATCATCATTGCTTGAGCATTGCATTGTATCCATGTGTTGATTGTTGTTGCCCTTTCTTTCCAGTGTTTACTTCTTCCCGGTAGAATACGATATCGAGATCGAGATCGAAGACCGAGATCAATACCATCGAATATCGACGAACAATACTTGACCAACTGTAATCAAGTCAAGTACAAGATATCCGAAGATCTACTCTCTAGGTATCAACAAACAAGGCAAGCATAGCCCATCCATTATACAATCCTATGGTTTCGAAAGCATTTCATTCTTGCCATGTTGCATACGATTCTACTATGGTCTTTTATCGATAGATAGAGTATCCTATATGTTGCATTACTCCCTTTGGGCTTATATTACATGATCCACTACTCCTAGCATTACTAGGTTTGGCTTGTGTGTGCATTGCTAGAGCCTATATCTGTGTCTTGCTTAGCCATGCTTAGTTTTCTGTTCTGGTTCATCCATATGATGTATCAGATGCAAGAATCTAGTATGATAGGAGGATTAGGTATACTGATAAGGTAAGTTTAGTTGTAAAGGTTTAATATGCTAAGGCTTGTATGGGAGGCCACGACGGGATGTGGTTTTTGTAGTCCCATGCTCGCCACCACTAGGAACCGAGTTCTTGCCTTTGGACCAAGACAAGCGTACAGCCAAACGGGGTTTATGGGGACCTCACGATTAACTAACTTGCCTAGTAGAATCCATGAGTCACCTAGTTCGGGCGTTCTATTTGGCAATGTATTGAAAATGTTTTCGAAAGAGGAGGTGAAGGAGGTGCATCATAACAGTTAGGCAAGCATGGACCGGGTTGCTTGGGGTCGATGGAGCCCCTGATAAACCAACCTCGCCCACATCTCTAGGGACCGGCTTTGGGATTTGACCCGTTATGGCGGAACCATCCTTAGGTTGTGACTCATGGTCTCGGCGAAGCAAGGTAAAATGGTCGTGTCCAATCACCCTCTGCCAGCACACCAAGGAAGTGTGTCAAGTGGCGCTAAGAGTCGGTTGGTACGTGTGGGTAAAGTTGTGCACCCCTGCAGGGTTAAATATTTTCGAAAAGCCGTGTTCACGGTTATGAATGCTTGGTGACCGAATTCTAAGATCATAGAGAACTATAACCTAATCGTAAAACTTGGTAGATCAACGTGTTCTTAAGGATGCTTCCTCACGGGTACGAGGGGTGATCCTAGTTGTGAGATGAGGATTACTTTGGGGGATATCAAGATGATGATCAATTCTTAGAGATGTCGCCCTTTTATCCCCTTTTAAAATATTCTGATTAGACGAGCTTCTTCTCCCTCTTGTTTTATAAACAAATATGTCTTTATGCAAAATAACCCCACCAGCCATAAGTCTTGTGGAATACACCTTGTACTCACCCTTGCTTTGTTGTTACCTTTGTAGCAGAGTAAGTGTTCCCTGATGAAGAGTTCTGTACGACATCGACACCGACGAGTAGCTTTGGGTTTCTGGCCGGCAGTCTAGAATCTATGGGCTGGGACGTCATCGTTATGCTTTAGGCCTCTTAGGCCATTTGTTATGTTTGCTATACTTAATAGCATAATTTTCCTTCCGTTGTTTGATGTTTGTGGTCAGTGACCTCTGCTTGTAATATTTTGGTTCTTCGCTTAGTTATGAGCTTGCCGTAATAATTTTTGTGTCGCTATGTTACAATTGTGTTACCAATTTCTCACTGAATATCCTGAAGCTCTAGGTTAAGCTTATGTCAGGCTAAGGTCTGGGATTTGTTTAACCCTGATCCCGGGGTGTTACAGTAATGATGCTCATGAATGCACAAACAAACCCTAATTAAATATTAGCTAAAACTGGGGTGTTACAATATGGATCCACCATTTTCATTGCATGTGTCTTCTTTTCACAGACCACATATGGATCCACCAGTATCATTGCATGTGTGTTCTTTTCACAGACCACATATGGATCCAACAGTGTCATTGAAAATTTTGTTCTTTTCACAGACCACATATGGATCCACTAGTGTCATTTCATGTGTGTTCTTTTCATAGACCACACATGGATCAACTAGTGTCATTGCATGTGTGTTCTTTTCACAAACCACACATGGATCCACCATTGTCATTGCATGTGTGTTCTTTCCATAGACCATGTTTGGATCCACCATTATCATTGCATGTGTGTTCTTTTCACAACCACATATGGATCCACCAGTGTCATTACATGTGTGTTCTTTTCACAGACCACATATGGATCCACCAGTGTCATTGCAATGTTTGTTCTTTTCATAGACCACATATGGATCCACCAGTATCATTGAAATGTTTGTTCTTTTCACAGACCACATATGGATCCAGAAGTGTCATTGCATGTGTGTTCTTTTCACTGACCACATATGGATCCACCATTTTCATTGCATGTGTGTTCTTTTCACATACCACATATGGATCCACCATTTTCATTGCATGTGTGTTCTTTTCACAGACCACATATGGATCCACCAGTGTCATTGCATGTGTGTTCTTTTCATTAACCACAATTAGAGTCATTGCATGTCTGTTATTTTCAAAAATCACGTATGGAACCACCATTGTCATTGCATGTGTGTTCTTTTCACAGACCACATATGGATCCACCAGTGTCATTGCATGTGTGTTCTTTTCATTAACCACAATTAGAGTCATTGCATGTCTGTTATTTTCAAAAATCACGTATGGAACCACCATTGTCATTGCATGTGTGTTCTTTTCACAGACCACATATGGATCCACCGGTGTCATTTCATGTGTGTTCTTTTCACAGACCACATAAGGATCAACTAGTGTCATTGCATGTGTGTTCTTTTCATTGACTACATATGGATCCACCAGCGTTCATTTCATGTGTGTTCTTTTCACAGATCATGTATGGATCCACCAGTGTCATTGAAATGTGTGTTGTTTTCACAGACCACATATGGATCCACCAGAGTTCATTGCATGTGTGTTCTTTTCACAAACCATATATGGATCCACCAGTGTCATTGAAATGTTTGTTCTTTTCACAGACCACGTATAGATCCACCAATGTCATTTCATGTGTGTTCTTTTCACATACCACATATGGATCAACCAGTGTCATTGCATGTTTGTTGTTTTCACAAACCACATATGGATCCACCATTGTCATTGCATGTGTGTTCTTTTCACAGACCACATATGGAACCACCATTGTCAATGTATGTGTGTTCTTTTCATATACCACATATGGATCCACCAGTGTCATTACATGTGTGTTTTTGTCACAAACCACATATGGATCCACCAATGTCATTGCATGTGTGTTCTTGTCACAAACCACATCTAGAGTCATTGCATGTGTGTTCGTTTTAGAAACCACATAAGGATCCACCAGTGTCATTGCATGTGTGTTCTTTTCATTAACCACTATTAGTTATTGCATGTCTGTTCTTTTCAAAAACCACGTATGGAACCACCATTGTCATTGCATGTGTGTTCCTCTCACAAACCACATATGGATCCACAAGTGTCATTGCATGTGTGTTTTTATCACAAACCACATCTAGAGTCATTGCATGTGTGTTTGTTTCAGAAACCACATGAGGATCCACCACTGTCATTGCATGTGTGTGCTTTTCATTAACCACAGTTGGAGTCATTGCATGTCTGTTCTTTTAAAAAACCACGTATGGAACCACCATTGTCATTGCATGTGTGTTCTTTTCACAAACCACATATGGATCCACTAGTGTCATTGCATGTGTGTTCTTTTCATAGACTACATATGGATCCACCAGAGTTCACTACATGTGTGTTCTTTTCACAGATCATGTATGGATCCACAAGTGTCATTGAAATGTGTGTTGTTTTCACAAACCACATATGGATCCACGAGAGTTCATTGCATGTGTGTTCTTTTCACAAACCATATATGGATCCACCAGTGTCGTTGAAATGTTTGTTCTTTTCAAAGTCCACACGTAGATCCACCAGTGTCATTTCATGTGTGTTCTTTTCACAGACCACATATGGACCAACCAGTGTCATTGCATGTGTGTTCTTTGCACAAACCACATATGGATCCACCATTGTCATTGCATGTGTGTTCTTTTCACAGACCACATATGGAACCACCATTGTCATTGCATGTGTTTTCTTTTCATAGACCACATATGGATCCACCAGTGTCATTACATGTGTGTTCTTTTCACAGACCACATATGGATCCACCAGTGTCATTGAAATGTTTGTTCTTTTCACACAGCACATGTGGATCCACAAGAGTCATTGCATGTGTGTTCTTTTCACAGACCACATATGGATAGACCAGTATCATTGCATGTCTGTTCTTTTCACAAACCACATTTGGATCCACTAGAGTCATTTCATTTGTGTTCTTTTCACAGACCACATATGGATCCACTAGTGTCATTGCATGTGTGTTCTTTTCACAGACCACATATGGATCCACAAGTGTCATTGCATGTCTGTTCTTTTCACATACCACATCTGGATCCACCATTTTCATTGCATGTGTGTTCTTTTCACAGACCACATATGGATCCACCAGTGTCATTGCATGTGTGTTCTTTTCACAGAAGACATATGGATCCACCAGTGTCATTGCATGTGTGTTCTTTTCATTAACCACAGCTAGAGTCATTGCATATCTGTTATTTTCACAAACCATATATGGAACCACTATTGTCATTGCATGTGTGTTCTTTTCACATACCACATATGAATCCACCATTGTCATTGCATGTGTGTTCTTTTCACAGACCACATATGGATCCACCAGTGTCATTTCATGTGTGTTCTTTTCACAGACCACAGCTAGGGTCATTGCATGCCTGTTCTTTTACAAAAATACATATGGAACCACCAGAGTTCCTTGCATGTGTGTGTTCTTTTCACAAACCACACATGGATCCACCAGAGTCATTGCATGTGTGTTCTTTTCACAAACCACATATTGATCCACTAGTGTCATTGCATGTGTGTTCTTTTCACAGACCACATATGGATCTAGCAGTGTCATTGCATGTGTGTTCTTTTCACAGACCACATATGGATCCACCAGTGTCATTGCATGTGTGTTGTTTTCATAGACCACATATGGATCCACAAGTATCATTGCATGTATGTTCTTTTCACAAACCACATATGGATCCACCAGAGTCATTTCACGTGTTTTCTTTTCACAGACCACATATGGATCCACCAGTGTCATTGGATGTGTGTTCTTCTCACAAACCACATATGGATCCACCAGTATCATTGCATGTGTGTTATTTTCACAAACCACATCTAGAGTCATTGCATGTGTGTTCTTTTCACAAACCAGATATGGATCCACCAGTGTCATTGGATGTATGTTCATTTCATGAACCACAGCTAGAGTCACTGCATGTGTATTCTTTTCACAAACCACATATGGATCCACCAGTGTCACTGCAAGTGTGTTCTCTTCACAAGCCACATCTAGATCCACCAGTGTCATTGCATGTGTGTTCTTTTCACAAACCACATGTGGATCCACAAGAGTCATTGCATGTGTGTTCTTTTCACAAACCACATAAGGATCCACCAGTGTCATTGGATGTGTGTTCTTTTCATGAACCACAACCAGTGTCACTGCATGTGTGTTCTTCTCAAAAAACCACACATGGATCCACCAGAGTTCACTACATGTATGTTCTCTTCACAAACCACATATGGATCCACCAGTGTCATTGTATGTGTTGTATTTTCATTAACCATACCTAGAGCCATTGCATGTGTGTTCATTTCACGAACCACATGGATCCACCAGAGTCATTGCATTTATGTTCTTTTCATTAACCACAACTTGAGTCATTGCATGTGTGTTCTTTTCAGAAACCACATATGGATACATCAGAGTGATTGCATGTCTGTTCTTTTCATTAACCACAGCTAGTGTCATTGCATGTATGTTCTTTCCACAAACCACACATGAATCCACCAGTGTCATTTAATGTGTGTCATTGCATGTGTCTTCTTCTCACAAACCACACATGGATCCACCAGTGTCATTGGATGTATGCTCTTCTCACAAACCACATATGGATCCACCAGTGTGATTGCATGTGTGTTCTTTTCACAAACCACAGCTAGAGTCATTGCATGTGTGTTCTTCTCACAAACCATATATGGATTCACCAGAGTTCATTGGTTGTGTGTTCTTTTCATGAACCACACCCAGTGTCATTGCATGTGTGTTCTTCTCACGAACCACATATGGATCCACCAGTGTCATTGGATGGGTGTTCTTCTCACAAACCACGTATGGATCCACCAGTGTCATTGCATGTATGTTCTTTTCACAAACCATAGGTAGAGTCATTGCATGTGTGTTATTCTCACAAACCACATAAGCATCCACCAGAGTTCATTGGATGTGTGTTCTTTTCATGAACCACACCCGGTGCCATTGCATGTGTGTTCTTCTCACAAGCCACATATGAATCCATCAATGTCATTGCATGTGTGTTCTTCTCACAAACCACATCTAGAGTCATTGCATGTGTGTTCTTTTCACAAACTACATAAGGATCCACCAGTGTCATTGGATGTGTGTTCTTTTCATGAACCACACCCAGTGTCATTGCATGTGTGTTCTTATCACAAACCACATATGGATCTACCAGTGACATTGGATGTGTGTTCTTCTCACAAACCACGTATGGATCCACCAGTGTTATTGCATGTGTGTTTTTGTCACAAACCACATACGGATCCACCATTGTTATTGCATGTGTGTTCTTGTCACAAACCACATCTAGAGTCATTGCATGTGTGTTCTTCTCAGAAACCACATAAGGAACCACCGGTGTCATTGGATGTGTGTTCTTTTCATGAACCACACGCAGTGTCATTGGATGTGTGTTCCTTTCATGAACCACAACCAGTGTCATTGAATGTGTGTTCTTTTCACAAACCACATAAGGATCCACCAGTGTCATTGGATGTGTGAACCAGAACCAGTGTCATTCAATGTCTGTTCTTTCCACAAACCACATATGGATCACTAGAGTTCATTGCATATGTGTTATTCTGACAAACCACACATGGATCCAGCAGTGTCATTGGATGTGTGTTCTTCTCACAAACCACATATGGATCCACCAGTGTGATTGCATGTATGTTCTTTTCACAAACCATAGCTAGAGTCATTGCATGTGTGTTATTCTCACAAACCACATATGGATCTACCAGAGTTCATTGGATGTGTGTTATTTCATGAACCACACGCAGTGCCATTGCATGTGTGTTCTTCCCACAAGCCACATATGGATCCATCAGTGTCATTGCATGTGTGTTCTTCTCACAAACCACATCTAGAGTCATTGCATGTGTGTTCTTTCCACAAACTACATAAGGATCCACCAGTGTCATTGGATGTGTGTTCTTTTCATGAATCTCACCCAGTGTCATTGCATGTGTGTTCTTCTCACAAACCACATATGGATCCACTAGTGTCATTGGATGTGTGTTTTTCTCACAAACCACATATAGATCCACCAGTGTCATTACATGTGTGTTCTTTTCACAAACCACATATGGATCCACAAGTGTCATTGCATGTGTGTTCGTTTCACAAACCACATCTTGAGTCATTGCATGTGTGTTCTTTTCAAAAACCACATATGGATCCACCATTTTCATTGCATGTGTGTTCTTTTCATATACCACATATGGATCCACCATTTTCATTGCATGTGTGTTCTTTTCACAGACCACATATGGATCCACCAGTGTCATTGCATGTGTGTTCTTTTCATTAACCACAATTAGAGTCATTGCATGTCTGTTATTTTCAAAAACCACGTACGGAACCACCATTGTCATTGCATGTGTGTTCTTTTCACAGACCACATATGGATCCACCGGTGTCATTTCATGTGTGTTCTTTTCACAAACCACATAAGGATCAACTAGTGTCATTGCATGTGTGTTCTTTTCATTGACTACATATGGATCCACCAGCGTTCATTTCATGTGTGTTCTTTTCACAGATCATGTATGGATCCACCAGTGCCATTGAAATGTGTGTTGTTTTCACAGACCACATATGGATCCACCAGAGTTCATTGCATGTGTGTTCTTTTCACAAACCACCTATGGATCCACCAGTGTCATTGAAATGTTTGTTCTTTACACAGACCACATATAGATCCACCAATGTCATTTCATGTGTGTTCTTTTCACATACCACATATGGATCAACTAGTGTCATTGCATGTTTGTTGTTTTCACAAACCACATATGGATCCACCATTGTCATTGCATGTGTGTTCTTTTCACAGACCACATATGGAACCACCATTGTCATTGTATGTGTGTTCTTTTCATATACCACATATGGATCCACCACTGTCATTACATGTGTGTTTTTGTCACAAACCACATATGGATCCACCAGTGTCATTGCATGTGTGTTCTTGTCACCAACCACATCTAGAGTCATCGCATGTGTGTTCGTTTTAGAAACCACATAAGGATCCACCAGTGTCATTGCATGTGTGTTCTTTTCATTAACCACTTCTAGTTATTGCATGTCTGTTCTTTTCAAAAACCACGTATGGAACCACCATTGTCATTGCATGTGTGTTCTTCTCACAAACCACATATGGATCCACAAGTGTCATTGCATGTGTGTTTTTGTCACAAACCACATCTAGAGTCATTGCATGTGTGTTTGTTTCAGAAACCACATGAGGATCCACCACTGTCATTGCATGTGTGTGCTTTTCATTAACCACAGTTGGAGTCATTGCATGTCTGTTCTTTTCAAAAACCACGTATGGAACCACCATTGTCATTGCATGTGTGTTCTTTTCACAAACCACATATGGATCCACAAGAGTCATTGCATGTGTGTTCTTTTCACAAACCACATAAGGATCCACCAGTGTCATTGGATGTGTGTTCTTTTCACAGATCATGTATGGATCCACCAGTGTCATTGAAATGTGTGTTGTTTTCACAAACCACATATGGATCCACGAGAGTTCATTGCATGTGTGTTCTTTTCACAAACCATATATGGATCCACCAGTGTCGTTGAAATGTTTGTTCTTTTCACAGTCCACACGTAGATCCACCAGTGTCATTTCATGTGTGTTCTTTTCATAGACCACATATGGACCAACCAGTGTCATTGCATGTGTGTTCTTTGCACAAACCACATATGGATCCACCATTGTCATTGCATGTGTGTTCTTTTCATATACCACATATGGAACCACCATTGTCATTGCATGTGTTTTCTTTTCATAGACCACATATGGATCCACCAGTGTCATTACATGTGTGTTCTTTTCACAGACCACATATGGATCCACCAGTGTCATTGAAATGTTTGTTCTTTTCACAGAGCACATGTGGATCCACAAGAGTCATTGCATGTGTGTTCTTTTCACAGACCACATATGGATAGACCAGTATCATTGCATGTCTGTTCTTTTCACAAACCACATTTGGATCCACTAGAGTCATTTCATTTGTGTTCTTTTCACACACCACATATGGATCCACTAGTGTCATTGCATGTGTGTTCTTTTCACAGACCACATATGGATCCACCAGTGTCATTGCATGTCTGTTCTTTTCACATACCAGATCTGGATCCACCATTTTCATTGCATGTGTGTTCTTTTCACAGACCACATATGGATCCACCAGTGTCATTGCATGTGTGTTCTTTTCATTAACCACAGCTAGAGTCATTGCATATCTGTTATTTTCACAAACCATGTATGGAACCACTATTGTCATTGCATGTGTGTTCTTTTCACATACCACATATGAATCCACCATTGTCATTGCATGTGTGTTCTTTTCACAGACCACATATGGATCCACCAGTGTCATTTCACGTGTGTTCTTTTCACAGACCACAGCTAGGGTCATTGCATGCCTGTTCTTTTACAAAAATACATATGGAACCACCAGAGTTCCTTGCATGTGTGTGTTCTTTTCACAAACCACACATGGATCCACCAGAGTCATTGCATGTGTGTTCTTTTCACAAACCACATATTGATCCACTAGTGTCATTGCATGTGTGTTCTTTTCACAGACCACATATGGATCTAGCAGTGTCATTGCATGTGTGTTCTTTTGACAGACCACATATGGATCCACCAGTGTCATTGCATGTGTGTTGTTTTCACAGACCACATATGGATCCACAAGTATCATTGCATGTATGTTCTTTTCACAAACCACATATGGATCCACCAGAGTCATTTCACATGTTTTCTTTTCATAGACCACATATGGATCCACCAGTGTCATTGGATGTGTGTTCTTCTCACAAACCACATATGGATCCACCAGTATCATTGCATGTGCGTTATTTTCACAAACCACATCTAGAGTCATTGCATGTGTGTTCTTTTCACAAACCACATATGGATCCACCAGTGTCATTGGATGTATGTTCATTTCATGAACCACAGCTAGAGTCACTGCATGTGTATTCTTTTCACAAACCACATATGGATCCACCAGTGGCACGGGAAGTGTGTTCTCTTCACAAGCCACATCTAGATCCACCAGTGTCATTGCATGTGTGTTCTTTTCACAAACCACATGTGGATCCACAAGAGTCATTGCATGTGTGTTCTTTTCACAAACCACATAAGGATCCACCAGTGTCATTGGATGTGTGTTCTTTTCATGAACCACAACCAGTGTCACTGCATGTGTGTTCTTCTCAAAAAACCACACATGGATCCACCAGAGTTCACTACATGTATGTTCTCTTCACAAACCACATATGGATCCACCAGTGTCATTGTATGTGTTGTATTTTCATTAACCATACCTAGAGCCATTGCATGTGTGTTCATTTCACGAACCACATGGATCCACCAGAGTCATTGCATTTATGTTCTTTTCATTAACCGCAACTTGAGTCATTGCATGTGTGTTCTTTTCAGAAACCACATATGGATACATCAGAGTGATTGCATGTCTGTTCTTTTCATTAACCACAGCTAGTGTCATTGCATGTATGTTCTTTCCACAAACCACACATGAATCCACCAGTGTCATTTAATGTGTGTCATTGTATGTGTCTTCTTCTCACAAACCACACATGGATCCACCAGTGTCATTGGATGTATGCTCTTCTCACAAACCACATATGGATCCACCAGTGTGATTGCATGTGTGTTCTTTTCACAAACCACAGCTAGAGTCATTGCATGTGTGTTCTTCTCACAAACCATATATGGATTCACCAGAGTTCATTGGTTGTGTGTTCTTTTCATGAACCACACCCAGTGTCATTGCATGTGTGTTCTTCTCACAAACCACATATGGATCCCCCACTGTTATTCGATGGGTGTTCTTCTCACAAACCACGTATGGATCCACCAGTGTCATTGCATGTATGTTCTTTTCACAAACCATAGGTAGAGTCATTGCATGTTTGTTATTCTCACAAACCACATAAGGATCCACCAGAGTTCATTGGATGTGTGTTCTTTTCATGAACCACACCCGGTGCCATTGCATGTGTGTTCTTCTCACAAGCCACATATGAATCCATCAATGTCATTCATGTGTGTTCTTCTCACAAACCACATCTAGAGTCATTGCATGTGTGTTATTTTCACAAACTACATAAGGATCCACTAGTGTCATTGGATGTGTGTTCTTTTCATGAACCACACCCAGTGTCATTGCACGTGTGTTCTTATCACAAACCACATATGGATCTACCAGTGACATTGGATGTGTGTTCTTCTCACAAACCACGTATGGATCCACCAGTGTTATTGCATGTGTGTTTTTGTCACAAACCACATACGGATCCACCATTGTTATTGCATGTGTGTTCTTGTCACAAACCACATATAGAGTCATTGCATGTGTCTTCTTTTCAGAAACCATATAAGGAACCACCGGTGTCATTTGATGTGTGTTCTTTTCATGAACCACACGTAGTGTCATTGGATGTGTGTTCCTTTCATGAACCACACCCAGTGTCATTGAATGTGTGTTCTTTTCACAAACCACATAAGGATCCACCAGTGTCATTGGATGTGTGAACCAGAACCAGTGTCATTCAATGTCTGTTCTTTCCACAAACCACATATGGATCAACCAGAGTTCATTGCATATGTGTTCTTCTGACAAACCACACATGGATCCACCAGTGTCATTGGATGTGTGTTCTTCTCACAAACCACATATGGATCCACCAGTGTGATTGCATGTATGTTCTTTTCACAAACCATAGCTAGAGTCATTGCATGTGTGTTATTGTCACAAACCACATATGGATCTACCAGAGTTCATTGGATGTGTGTTATTTCATGAACCACACGCAGTGCCATTGCATGTGTGTTCTTCCCACAAGCCACATATGGATCCATCAGTGTCATTGCATGTGTGTTCTTCTCACAAACCACATCTAGAGTCATTGCATGTGTGTTCTTTCCACAAACTACATAAGGATCCACCAGTGTCATTGGATGTGTGTTTTTTTCATGAACCACACCAAGTGTCATTGCATGCGTGTTCTTCTCACAAACCACATATGGATCCACTAGTGTCATTGGATGTGTGTTTTTCTCACAAACCACATATGGATCCACTAGTGTCATTACATGTGTGTTCTTTTCACAAACCACATATGGATCCACAAGTGTCATTGCATGTGTGTTCTTTTCACAAACCACATCTTGAGTCATTGCATGTGTGTTCTTTTCACAAACCACATATGGATCCACCATTTTCATTGCATGTGTGTTCTTTTCATATACCACATATGGATCCACCATTTTCATTGCATGTGTGTTCTTTTCACAGACCACATATGGATCCACCAGTATCATTGCATGTGTGTTCTTTTCATTAACCACAATTAGAGTCATTGCATGTCTGTTATTTTCAAAAACCACGTACGGAGCCACCATTGTCATTGCATGTGTGTTCTTTTCACAGACCACAGATGGATCCACCGGTGTCATTTCATATGTGTTCTTTTCACAGACCACATAAGGATCAACTAGTGTCATTGCATGTGTGTTCTTTTCATTGACTACATATGGATCCACCAACGTTCATTTCATGTGTGTTCTTTTCACAGATCATGTATGGATCCACCAGTGTCATTGAAATGTGTGTTGTTTTCACAGACCACATATGGATCCACCAGAGTTCATTGCATGTGTGTTCTTTTCACAAACCATATATGGATCCACCAGTGTCATTGAAATGTTTGTTCTTTTCAAAGACCACATATAGATCCACCAGTGTCATTTCATGTGTGTTCTTTTCACAGACCACATATGGATCAACCAGTGTCATTGCATGTTTGTTGTTTTCACAAACCACATATGGATCCACCATTGTCATTGCATGTGTGTTCTTTTCACAGACCACATATGGAACCACCATTGTCACTGTATGTGTGTTCTTTTCATAGAACACATATGGATCCACTAGTGTCATTACATGTGTGTTTTTGTCACAAACCACATATGGATCCACCAGTGTCATTGCATGTGTGTTCTTGTCACAAACCACATCTAGAGTCATTGCATGTGTGTTCGTTTTAGAAACCACATAAGGATCCACCAGTGCCATTGCATGTGTGTTCTTTTCATTAACCACTGTTAGTTATTGCATGTGTGTTCTTTTCAAAAACCACGTATGGAACCACCATTGTCATTGCATGTGTGTTCTTCTCACAAACCACATATGGATCCACCAGTGTCATTGGATGTGTGTTTTTCTCACAAACCACATATGGATCCACCAGTGTCATTACATGTGTGTTCTTTTCACAAACCACATATGGATCCACAAGTGTCATTGCATGTGTGTTCTTTTCACAAACCACATCTAGAGTCATTGCATGTGTGTTCTTTTCACAAACCACATATGGATCCACCAGTGTCATTGGATGTATGTTCATTTCATGAACCACAGCTAGAGTCACTGCATGTGTATTCTTTTCACAAACCACATATGGACCCACCAGTGTCACTGCAAGTGTGTTCTCTTCACAAGCCACATCTGGATCCACCAGTGTCATTGCATGTGTGTTCTTTTCACAAACCACATGTGGATCCACAAGAGTCATTGCATGTGTGTTCTTTTCACAAACCACTTATAGTGTCATTACATGTGTGTTCTTTTCACAAACCACATATGGATCCACCAGTGTCATTGGATGTGTGTTCTTTTCATGAACCACACCCAGTGTCATTGCATGTGTGTTCTTCTCACAAACCACATATGGATCCACCAGTGACATTGGATGTGTGTTCTTCTCACAAACCACGCATGGATCCACCAGTGTCATTGCATGTGTGTTTTTGTCACAAACCACATATGGATCCACCAGTGTCATTGCATGTGTGTTCTTGTGACAAACCACATCTAGAGTCATTGCATGTGTGTTCTTTTCAGAAACCACATAAGGAACCACCGGTGTCATTGGATGTGTGTTCTTTTCATGAACTACACCCAGTGTCATTGGATGTGTGTTCTTTTCTTGAACCATGCCTAGTGTCATTGCATGTGTATTCTTTTCACAAACCACATAAGGATCCACCAGTGTCATTGGATATGTGAACCAGAACCTGTGTCATTCAATGTCTGTTCTTTCCACAAACCACATATGGATCAACCAGAGTTCCTTGCATGTGTGTTCTTCTCACAAACCACACATGGATCCACTAGTGTCATTGGATGTGTGTTCTTCTCACAAACCACATATGGATCCACTAGTGTGATTGCATGTATGTTCTTTTCATAAACCATAGCTAGAGTCATTGCATGTGTGTTATTCTCGAAAACCACATATGGATCCACAAGAGTTCATTGGATGTGTGTTCTTTTCATGAACCACACCCTGTGCAATTGCATGTGTGTTCTTCACACAAGCCACATATGGATCCATCACTGTCATTACATGTGTGTTCTTCTCACAAACCACATCTAGAGTCATTGCATGTGTGTTCTTTTCACAAACTACATAAGGATCCACCAGTGTCATCGGATGTGTGTTCTTTTCATGAACCAAACCCAGTGTCATTGCATGTGTGTTCTTCTCACAAACCACATATGGATCCACCAGTGTCATTGGATGTGTGCTTTTCTCACAAACCACATATGGATCCACAAGCGTTCATTTCATGTGTGTTCTTTTCACAGATCATGTATGGATCCACCAGTGTCATTGAAATGTGTGTTGTTTTCACAGACCACATATGGATCCACCAGAGTTCATTGCATGTGTGTTCTTTTCACAAACCATATATGGATCCACCAGTGTCATTGAAATGTTTGTTCTTTTCACAGACCACATATAGATCCACCAGTGTCATTTCATGTGTGTTCTTTTCACAGACCACATATGGATCAACCAGTGTCATTGCATGTTTGTTGTTTTCACAAACCACATATGGATCCACCATTGTCATTGCATGTGTGTTCTTTTCACAGACCACATATGGAACCACCATTGTCACTGTATGTGTGTTCTTTTCATAGACCACATATGGATCCACTAGTGTCATTACATGTGTGTTTTTGTCACAAACCACATATGGATCCACCAGTGTCATTGCATGTGTGTTCTTGTCACAAACCACATCTAGAGTCATTGCATGTGTGTTCGTTTTAGAAACCACATAAGGATCCACCAGTGCCATTGCATGTGTGTTCTTTTCATTAACCACTGTTAGTTATTGCATGTGTGTTCTTTTCAAAAACCACGTATGGAACCACCATTGTCATTGCATGTGTGTTCTTCTCACAAACCACATATGGATCCACCAGTGTCATTGGATGTGTGTTTTTCTCACAAACCACATATGGATCCACCAGTGTCATTACATGTGTGTTCTTTTCACAAACCACATATGGATCCACAAGTGTCATTGCATGTGTGTTCTTTTCACAAACCACATCTGGAGTCATTGCATGTGTGTTCTTTTCACAAACCACATATGGATCCACCAGTGTCATTGGATGTATGTTCATTTCATGAACCACAGCTAGAGTCACTGCATGTGTATTCTTTTCACAAACCACATATGGATCCACCAGTGTCACTGCAAGTGTGTTCTCTTCACAAGCCACATCTGGATCCACCAGTGTCATTGCATGTGTGTTCTTTTCACAAACCACATGTGGATCCACAAGAGTCATTGCATGTGTGTTCTTTTCACAAACCACATAAGGATCCAGCAGTGTCATTGGATGTGTGTTCTTTTCATGAACCACAACCAGTGTCACTCCATGTGTGTTCTTCTCAAAAAACCACACATGGATCCACCAGAGTTCACTACATGTATGTTCTCTTCACAAACCACATATGGATCCACCAGTGTCATTGTATGTGTTGTATTTTCATTAACCATACCTAGAACCATTGCATGTGTGTTCATTTCACGAACCACATGGATCCACCAGAGTCATTGCATGTATGTTCTTTTCATTAACCACAACTTGAGTCATTGCATGCGTGTTCTTTTCAGAAACCACATATGGATACATTAGAGTGATTGCATGTCTGTTGTTTTCATTAACCACAGCTAGTGTCATTGCATGTATGTTCTTTCCACAAACCACACATGAATCCACTAGTGTCATTGGGTGTGTGTTCTTCTCACAAACCACATATGGATCCACCAGTGTGATTGCATGTATGTTCTTTTCACAAACCATAGCTAGAGTCATTACATGTGTGTTATTCTCACAAACCACATATGGATCCACCAAAGTTCATTGGATGTGTGTTCTTTTAATTAACCACACCCAGTTCCATTGCATGTGTGTTTTTCTCACAAACCACATATGGATCCATCAGTTTCATTGAATGTGTGTTCTTCTCACAAACCACATCTAGAGTCATTGCATGTGTGGTATTTTCACAAACTACATAAGGATACACTAGTGTCATTGGATGTGTGTTCTTTTCATGAACCACACCCAGTGGCATTGCATGTGTGTTCTTCTCCCAAACCAAATATGGAATCACTAGTATCATTGGATATGTGTTCTTCTCACAAACCACATATGGATCCACCAGTGTCATTGCATGAGTGTTTTTTTTACAAACCACATATGGATCCACCAGTGTCATTGCATGTGTGTTCTTTTCACAAACCACTTATAGAGTCATTGCGTGTGTGTTCTTTTCACAAACCACATATGGATCCACTAGTGTCATTGGATGTGTGTTCTTTTCATGAACCACAGCTAGAGTCACTGCATGTGTGTTCTTTTCACAAACCTCATATGGATCGACCTGTGTCACTACATGTGTGTTCTCTTCACCCACCACACGTGGATCCACCAGTGTCATTGCATGTGTGTTCTTTACACAAACCACATGTGGATCCACTAGAGTCATTGCATTTGTGTTCTTTTCACAAACAACATAAAGATCCACCAGTGTCATTGGATGTGTGTTCTTTTCATGAACAACAACCAGTGTCACTTCATGTGTGTTCTTCTCACAAACCACATATGGATCCACTAGAGTTCATTGCATTTCTGTTCTCTTCACAAACCACATATGGATCCACCAATGTCATTGTATGTGTTGTCTTTTCATTAACCATAGCTAGGGTCATTCCATGTGTGTTCTTTTCACAAACCACACGGATCCACCAGAGTCATTACATGTGTGTTCTTTTCATTAACCACAACTATAGTCATTCAATATGTGTTCTTTTCACAAACCACATATGGATCCCTCAGAGTCATTGCATGTCTGTTCTTTTCATTAACCACAGCTAGTGTCATTGCATGTCTGTTCTTTCCACAGACCACATATGGATCCACCAGTGTCATTTAATGTGTGTCATTGCATGTGCGTTCTTCTCACAAACCACACATGTATCCACCAGTGTCATTGGATGTGTACTCTTCTCACAAACCACACATGGATCCACCAGTGTGATTGCATGTGCGTTCTTTTCACAAACCAGAGCTAGTGTCATTGCATGTGTGTTCTTCTCACAAACCACATATGAATCCACCAGAGTTCATTGGTTGTGTGTTCTTTTCATGAACCACACCCAGTGTCATTGCATGTGTGTTCTTCTCACAAACCACATATGGATCCACCAGTGTCATTGGATGGGTGTTCTTCTCACAAACCACGTATGGATCCACCAGTGTCATTGCATGTATGTACTTTTCACAAACCATAGGTAGAGTCATTGCATGTGTCTTATTCTCACAAACCACATATGGATCCACCAGATTTCATTGGATGTGTGTTCTTTTCATGAATCACACCCGGTGCCATTGCATGTGTGTTCTTCTCACAAGCCACATATGGATCCATCAATGTCATTGCATGTGTGTTCTTCTCACAAACCACATCTAGAGTCATTGCATGTGTGTTCTTTTCACAAACTACATAAGGATCCACATATGGATCCACCAGTGTCATTGCATGAGTGTTTTTTTTACAAACCACATATGGATCCACCAGTGTCATTGCATGTGTGTTCTTTTCACAAACCACTTATAGTGTCATTACATGTGTGTTCTTTTCACAAACCACATATGGATCCACCAGTGTCATTGGATGTGTGTTCTTTTCATGAACCACACCCAGTGTCATTGCATGTGTGTTCTTCTCACAAACCACATATGGATCCACCAGTGACATTGGATGTGTGTTCTTCTCACAAACCACGTATGGATCCACCAGTGTCATTGCATGTGTGTTTTTGTCACAAACCACATATGGATCCACCAGTGTCATTGCATGTGTGTTCTTGTCACAAACCACATCTAGAGTCATTGCATGTGTGTTCTTTTCAGAAACCACATAAGGCACCACCGGTGTCATTGGATGTGTGTTCTTTTCATGAACTACACCCAGTGTCATTGGATGTGTGTTCTTTTCTTGAACCACGCCTAGTGTCATTGCATGTGTATTCTTTTCACAAACCACATAAGGATCCACCAGTGTCATTGGATATGTGAACTAGAACCTGTGTCATTCAATGTCCGTTCTTTCCACAAACCACATATGGATCAACCAGAGTTCATTGCATGTGTGTTCTTCTCACAAACCACACATGGATCCACCAGTGTCATTGGATGTGTGTTCTTCTCACAAACCACATATGGATCCACTAGTGTGATTGCATGTATGTTCTTTTCATAAACCATAGCTAGAGTCATTGCATGTGTGTTATTCTCGAAAACCACATATGGATCCACCAGAGTTCATTGGATGTGTGTTCTTTTCATGAACCACACCCTGTGCCATTGCATGTGTGTTCTTCACACAAGCCACATATGGATCCATCAGTGTCATTACATGTGTGTTCTTCTCACAAACCACATCTAGAGTCATTGCATGTGTGTTCTTTTCACAAACTACATAAGGATCCACCAGTGTCATTGGATGTGTGTTCTTTTCATGAACCAAACCCAGTGTCATTGCATGTGTGTTCTTCTCACAAACCACATATGGGTCCACCAGTGTCATTGGATGTGTGCTTTTCTCACAAACCACATATGGATCCACCTGTGTCATTACATGTGTGTTCTTTTCACAAACCACATATGGATCCACCAGTGTCATTGCATGTGTGTTCTTTTCAAAAACCACATCTAGAGTCATTGCTTGTGTGTTCTTTTCACAAACCACATATGGATCCACCAGTGTCATTGGATGTGTGTTCTTTTCATGAACCACAACTAGAGTCACTTCATGTGTGTTCTTTTCACCAACCACATATGGATCGACCAGTGTAACTACATGTGTGTTCTCTTCACAAACGACATGTGGATCCACCAGTGTCATTGCATGTGTATTCTTTTCACAAACCACATGTGGATCCACCAGAGTCATTGCATGTGTGTTCTTTTCACAAACCACATAAGGATCCACCAGTGCCATTGGATGTGTGTTATTTTCATGAACCACAACCAGTGTCACTTCATGTGTGTTCTTCTCACAAACCACATATGGATCCACCAGAGTTCATTGCATTTCTGTTCTCTTCACAAACCACATATGGATCCACAAGTGTCATTGCATGTGTTGTCTAATTAACCATACCTAGAGGCATTGCATGTGTGTTCATTTCACGTACCACATGGATCCACCAGAGTCATTGCATGTATGTTCTTTTCGTTAACCACAACTTGAGTCATTGCATGTGTGTTCTTTTCAGAAACCACATATGGATCCATCAGAGTGATTGCATGTCTGTTCTTTTCATTAACCACAGCTAGTGTCATTGCATGTATGTTTATTCCACAAACCACACATGAATCCACCAGTGTCAGTGGATGTGTGTTCTTCTCACAAACCACATATGGATCGACCAGTGTGATTGCATGTATGTTCTTTTCACAAACCATAGCTAGGGTCATTGCATGTGTGTTATTCTCACAAACCACATATGGATCCACCAGAGTTCATTGGATGTGTGTTCTTTTAATGAACCACACCCAGTGCCATTGCATGTGTGTTCTTCTCACAAAGCACAAATGGATCCATCAGTGTCATTGAATGTGTGTTCTCTCACAAACCACATCTAGAGTCATTGCATGTGTGTTATTTTCACAAACTACATAAGGATACACCAGTGTCATTGGATGTGTGTTCTTTTCATGAACCACACCCAGTGGCATTGCATGTGTGTTCTTCTCACAAACCACATATGGATCCACCAGTATCATTGGATATGTGTTCTTCTCACAAACCACATATGGATCCACTAGTATCGTTGGATATGTGTTCTTCTCACAAACCACATATGGATCCACCAGTGTCATTGCATGTTTTTTTTTCACAAACCACATATGGATCCACCAGTGTCATTGCATGTGTTTTGTTTCCACAAACCACTTCTAAAGTCATTGCGTGTGTGTTCTTTTCACAAACCACATATGGATCCACCAGTGTCATTGGATGTGTGTTCTTTTCATGAACCACAGCTAGAGTCACTGCATGTGTGTTCTTTTCACAAACCGCATATGGATCGACCTGTGTCACTGCATGTGTGTTCTCTTCACACACCACACGTGGATCCACCAGTGTCATTGCAAGTGTGTTCTTTACATAAACCACATGTGAATCCACTAGAGTCATTGCATTTGTGTTCTTTTCACAAACCACATAAAGATCCACCAGTGTCATTGGATGTGTGTTCTTTTCATGAACCACAACCAGTGTCACTTCATGTGTGTTCTTCTCACAAACCACATATGGATCCACCAGAGTTCATTGCATTTCTGTTCTCTTCACAAACCACATATGGATCCACAAGTGTCATTGCATGTGTTGTCTAATTAACAATACCTAGAGGCATTGCATGTGTGTTCATTTCACGTACCACATGGATCCACCAGAGTCATTGCATGTATGTTCTTTTCGTTAACCACAACTTGAGTCATTGCATGTGTGTTCTTTTCAAAAACCACATATGGATCCATCAGAGTGATTGCATGTCTGTTCTTTTCATTAACCACAGCTAGTGTCATTGCATGTATGTTCTTTCCACAAACCACACATGAATCCACCAGTGTCAGTGGATGTGTGTTCTTCTCACAAACCACATATGGATCCATCAGTGTGATTGCATGTATGTTCTTTTCACAAACCATAGCTAGAGTCATTGCATGTGTGTTATTCCCAAACCACATATGGATCCACCAGAGTTCATTGGATGTGTGTTCTTTTAATGAACCACACCTAGTTCCATTGCATGTGTGTTCTTCTCACAAACCACAAATGGATCCATCAGTGTCATTGAATGTGTGTTCTCTCACAAACCACATCTAGAGTTATTGCATGTGTGTTATTTTCACAAACTACATAAGGATACACCAGTGTCATTGGATGTGTGTTCTTTTCATGAACCACACCCAGTGGCATTGCATGTGTGTTCTTCTCACAAACCACATATGGATCCACCAGTATCATTGGATATGTGTTCTTCTCACAAACCACATATGGATCCACTAGTATCGTTGGATATGTGTTCTTCTCACAAACCACATATGGATCCACCAGTGTCATTGCATGTGTTTTTCTTTCACAAACCACATATGGATCCACCAGTGTCATTGCATGTGTGTTGTTTCCACAAACCACTTCTAAAGTCATTGCGTGTGTGTTCTTTTCACAAACCACATATGGATCCACCAGTGTCATTGGATGTGTGTTCTTTTCATGAACCACAGCTAGAGTCACTGCATGTGTGTTCTTTTCACAAACCGCATATGGATCGACCTGTGTCACTGCATGTGTGTTCTCTTCACACACCACACGTGGATCCACCAGTGTCATTGCAAGTGTGTTCTTTACATAAACCACATGTGAATCCACTAGAGTCATTGTATTTGTGTTCTTTTCACAAACCACATAAAGATCCACCAGTGTCATTGGATGTGTGTTATTTTCATGAACCACAACCAGTGTCACTTCATGTGTGTTCTTCTCACAAACCACATATGGATCCACCAGAGTTCATTGCATTTCTGTTCTCTTCACAAACCACATATGGATCCACCAATGTCATTGCATGTGTGTTCTTTTCATTAACCATAGCTAGAGTCATTCCATGTGTGTTGTTTTCACAAACCACATGGATCCACCAGAGTCATTGCATGTGTGTTCTTTTCATTAACCACAACTATAGTCATTGCATATGTGTTCTTTTCGCAAACACATATGTATCCCTCAGAGTCATTACATGTCTGTTCTTTTCATTAACCACAGCTAGTGTCATTGCCTGTCTGTTCTTTCCACAGACCACATATGGATCCACCAGTGTCATTTCATGTGTGTTTTGCATGTGCGTTCTTCTCACAAACCACACATGGATCCACCAGTGTCATTGGATGTGTGTTCTTCTCACAAACCACATATGGATCCACCAGTGTGATTGCATGTGTGTTCTTTTCACAAACCACTGCTAGAGTCATTGCATATGTGTTCTCACAAACCACATATGGATCCACCAGAGTTCATTGGATGTGTGTGCTTTTCATGAACCACACCTAGTGCCATTACATGTGTGTTCTTCTCACAAACCACATATGGATCCACCAGTGTCATTGGATGTGTGTTCTTCTCACAAACCACATATGGATCCACCAGTGTCATAGCATGTGTGTTCTTCTCACGAACCACATCTAGAGTCATAGCATGTGTGTTCTTTTCACAAACCACATAAGGATCCACCAATGTCATTGGATGTGTGTTCTTTTCATGAACCACACCCAGTGTCATTGCATGTGTGTTCTTTTCATGAACCACACATGGATCCACCTGTGTCATTAGATGTGTGTTCTTCTCACAAACCACATATGGATCCACTAGTGTCATTGCATGTGTGTTCTTTTCACAAACCACATCTAGAGTCATTGCATGTGTGTTCTTTCCACAAACCACATATGGATTCACCCGTGTCATTGGATGTGTGTTCTTTTCACGAACCATAGCTAGAGTCACTGCATGTGTGATCTTTTCACAAACCACATATGGGTGCACTAGTGTCACTGCATGTGTGTTCTCTTCAAAAACCACATGTGGATCCACCAGTGTCATTGCATGTGTGTTCTTTTCATTAACCATAGGTAGAGTCATTGCATGCGTTTTCTTTTCACAAACCACAAATGGATCCATCAGAGTCATTTCATGTCTATTCTTTTCATTAACCACAGCTAGTGTCATTGCATGCCTGTTCTTTCCACAGAGCACATATGGCTCCACCAGTGTCATTGCATGTATGTTTTGCATGTGTGTTCTTCTCACAAACCACATATGGATCCACCAGTGTCATTGGATGTGTGTTCTTATTACAAACCACATATGGATCCACAAGTGTGATTGCATGTGTGTTCTTTTCACAAACGATAACTAGAGTCATTGCATGTGTCTTCTTCTCACAAACCACATATGGATCCACAAGAGTTCATTGGATGTGTGTTCTTTTCATGAACCACACCCAGTGTCATTGCATGTATGTTCTTCTCACAAACCACATATGGATCCACCAGAGTTCTTTGCATGTATGTTCTTCTCACAAACCACTTATGGATCCACCAGTGTGATTGCATGTGTGTTCTTCTCACAAACCACAACTAGAGTCATTGCATGTGTGTTCTTTTCGTGAACCACAACTAGAGTCAGTGAATGTCTATTCTTACACAAACCACACATGGATCCACGAGAGTAATTGTATTGCATGTTCTTTTCATAATCCACAGTTAGAGTCATTGCATGTGTGTTCTTTTCACAAACCACATATCACCAGTGTCATTGCATGTGTGTTCTTCTCATAAACCACATATGTATCCTAACCTTAGGAGAGCCCTAAGCTTAGCCCCCCAATGGTGGCCGTTAGACCAAGTCTTCTAGAAGGCACGCCCTAACACAGTTGTTCTGCATGACGATTGTTACATATTGTTTGATCGGGGTGCTTGGAGGATTGGGATGGTCTTTGTGAGAGCGATCCGTGAGTAGGCTGTTCTGCGGCATGATTGGCCACACTTGTTGCCCACTTGTTCTAGACAAATTGGCAACACCGGGCGCTCCCCTTTTGCGAGTGTCATGACTCACGAGTTCAGTGGACCATATACCAGTGCCACGTCCCCATTACTTCTCTTCCTCCCCGTACTTCTCTTCCTTTCCCTCGAAACCACTTTCCCCACTTCTCTCCCATGCTGCCGTAGCCGCAAGCCAACGGCGCCTCCAACTATCTCTCCGGCAGCCCCCCGTCCCTCTCTCTCTCGCCATGGGTTCCAGGGGAGACGGTGAGGAAACGCGTCGTGACGACAGGGACGGTGATTTCGATGTGAGTTGTCTCATCTCTGTCTCTATCATCTGTGGCCAGTTATCTATTTAGAGCTAGATCTATTATGTTTACTCATGCGCGTATGATGTGTTAGGCCAACCAGATGTTGTATGACTCTGACTATAACGTTTTAGCGGATGAAGACAGTCCTCTGCTATGTAAACATGGATATGTGCCCGCTAAATTTGTAGCGTTCGAAGGACGAAACGCTGGCAGGAGGTTTTTACGGTGTCAAGGACATCGTGCAATAATGCAAGGCGGAAGTTGCGGTGTTGTCAAATGGGTAGATCTAGATTGGCCCAAATTGATGCAGAAAACGCTGGACAAACTACGGGAAATGACTGTTGAGTTGAAATAATCCGTATTCAGCTCACTTCTTGACAGTGTTGAGATGAAGCTATGGGAACCATATGACATGACCAAGCTTAACCGAGATCTTAGTTGGGTGCAAGACAAGATTAGCAAAGTCGAGAAGGAGAGGGATGTGGCGTTGGGCATGAAGGCTAAAGCAGAGCAAGAACTGACTCAAGCAAGGAATGATCTTCACCAGGCCAAAGTCCTGCAGTTCACAACTACGAGTATTGACAAGTGCATGGGGAAAAATGCAGAGAAACAATTGAAGCTGTGCAAGGAAGATGCTAAAAGGAAGGAGAAAACGATTCGATCCTTGATCTCACAGGAAGATGCGCATCGGGCTAAGATTAGGAAGATCAAGGAGATGTGTGATAACTAGTTCTATTTAGCTTGAGCTTCGTGCCTTTTTAAGTTGTAATAGTAGTACTTGTTGACCTAGCAATCTGAACTAGTGGTCCCGGAGTCCTGGGAGGAAAAAATTGCTCGCCCGTTAATTCGTCTTAACCCTGCATTACTTTCTTTTGTCTAATCATGGTGGTATTCTGACATTGGTGGTTTGTTTAAACTTAATCTACGTGGATTGTGCCGCATGCAAATGGCACAACCACAATTTATAAAGTGGAAGCACGTCCACCCGGTTACTGGAGATCCGGGAGCTTCGCTAGATGCAGGGGATGCAGGAGCAGGGAGGTGGTGAGATAGACGGGCTCAAGATTAGGCCAGAAAGTGGTATTGATTTCCTCCTCATCTCGGTTGCCATTGTTGTTTATGTTGCCATGTCGTTGTGTAGCAGCTGAAATAAGTTGCTGCTTCATGGAGTGTAGCAGCTTAAATACTTTATTTTTGTGCCACTTACATTCCATCGAATTTGGAGACATCCTGCCCCTCAGCAATCATGGAACCGGTACTGCGTGTTTTCAGATAGTAGTGGCACAATCACAATTTCGGATTCAACTACTGACTCGGGCGTTTCCAAACCCTAAGTTGCGGTAAATTTTACTCAGAGAACGTGGGTAGATTGTTTCGCCCAGCAAAGTTCCACACAGAGCTCCAGAATTTAACCGAATCACATATATAGGTTCTAGTTCAACACATTACTATGCATCTTCATTGCCAGCAACCTTCTTCCGCAGCCTGGGTGCCAAGCCTTCACATCCACTGGCTTCTTCATTTCCTGGCTTCTTCCTCTTCCTTGGTGCCAATTTTCTTAGCTTCACGTACTCTGCATCGCCGGGACAATCAGCACTAGAATCGTGTCCAACATCATCTTTCCACTCATTTTTTTCCTTCTTTGGGCAGCAAAATGACTGACCCGACAGTCATGTTTCTAACCTTGCGGCGCTTCCTGTCAAAGAAACAGGACTGTTGCATAACTGCCCAATATCTATAGAGTAAATACTTGCCAAATTTACAATTCAGCACAAACATGCAAACCCCAAGAGAATTTTGCTTACCAAGAGCTAATTGGGTTCGAGCGACCATCCTGTCCAAGAATAGAAGGGAGACTCCCAGTTGCAGCAGCTTCCACATCCAGTACATCATAGTTCAGCTCAAACATGCAAGCCGAAGCATACCTTTTCGTCAACCCAATTAGCTGACTGTCACACGTTAGAGGAACCATGATGCCATGTTCATCCATGAAGCTGAACTTTGCAGTCTGCTTCCGCCATATTTCATCATGATTACGCAGAGCAGCAACCATACCAGATATAGTGCAGATCTACGCAGGCGCTTCATCCATCGTGATACAATGGTGTCCATACCACTTTCCCTTCACCCTTGCTGATTTAGAGTCGTACCTAAATAGGACTATCGTAACTAGGTAAGGGTGGTCCGTGGAGATCCCACTTGAAAGAAAACTGTGGACAAAATATGTTTGTTAGTGTTGGGCTAACAAACAATTTTAGGTTCAGTAGCCAGCTAGCAGTTATAATTAGTGCGAATAGCAAAGATAAGGGTAGCTCACCCGCATGTAGCTAGAACTTCTTCCTTTGTAGTAGGATCTGCCATCCTCCGAGCTTTTTGGCTCGTTGGCGGCGGAGGCGGGCTAGAGCCTTGCAACGGAGGCTACGGCATGCGCCATTGGAGCTCGGGATTAGCGACTGGGCGCAACAACTTGGCGCCGGAAGTCAAATTTCCGAAGGGATCGTTCTGCCTGGAGGGTGGACTTCGACGCCGCTGGTGCTAGGGGAAAGGAGGGAATGGATTTGTGAAATTGGTCAATGCATCCAATCCACTTAGTTCCTCGATTTGTGTAAGAGGTTGCCGCGTTGGCGCTAACGTCACGGACAGATGACCGACATGTGGGTCCCGACCGTTTACTTTACACGGCAGTTTAACGGAATATTTGAATTTGGCAGGGGTGAGATGAGTTTGCCTCGAAATGGCCCCTCTGAGTAGTTGGTAGCCCAACTTTATGAAACTCGGAAATTACAGGGAACTTGGTTACCGCCATGCACTCGCCCAGGAACTTTCGGGCTGCAAACCAACAATCCCAGTTTCCACAACCATCGCCAGATTGCATCTGCGCACCCCCTGTAACTTTCGACTCCCTCGATAATTACAAGAGCAGACAAGCAGGAGTAGGGACCTCTACGAGGCTTGAACTTTGGTAAACCTTGTGTCCCTGTGTGCTTGTTTGGTAGCTGGTTGATGCCTCCAGCGCTCCCTCCTTCTCGAAAACCCTAGTCCATATCAATGGGCATTGATGAGTTAACCCCTCATCAATTTGCGCCGTCTGTGGGAACTAGGAGTGCTGATGTTGTGGCTTCTTTGGCCCCGTCAACCGCGCTCTACAACTCTGCAACAGCGGAGATTCGCCAACTCTTCGGCGCCTTCGACTTCACCATCCACACGCCGGCCACTCGCCCGGCTTTCGAGTCCGTGGGCGATGGGATCGGCCTGGTGATCGGGAGCTTATGCTTCCAAGTTGGTCAGTTGGGCACACTTCGCCTCCCTGATCAGCCGACGGTTCCCGCGATTGCTATAGCATCGTGGTTTCCCCCGCCAATCGGCACCCTAAGCGAGCTCAACGTCCCAACAACAGTTGGGAGCATGGAAAGCGATAGCAGTCACAGATCTGATCTGTGTGATCTGGCCATAGAAGATGGAGCCTACGTCTCGAGATCTGAAAGTTGTGGGAGCAACATATTCCCCAAGCACTTCATGCGTGTTGTCATCAACGCAGGTGACACCGGTGTCAATCGCGACAACACCAGCACTGGACCAACCAATGGCGAAAACGGTGGTCCCGCCAATGGCGCGCCCACTAACAATGGGATAGAAGGAGACCCGAACCTCATGGAAAATGAGCGCATCGAAGAGCGCATGCGGATCAAGCTCAACGACAACGAGTGGGCTCGCTGTCAAGAGGCTCTACGGGGCAATCCCCTCCCCCTAAACTCATCACAATAGATGTTGATGGGTTACCATTGGTTGCTTAAGGAGGAGTACAAGCGCCAACACCAAGTAAACGCGCAACTCAACTTGCGTAGAAAGGCGGCGGACGAGTCGAGCCTTCGATGGGCTCAACTCTCTTCCATGGGAGGATCCTCCTCCAAGGGCAACGACTAAGTGGCCGCCAAACGGCGATCTCGACTGGCCCATCTCACTGACAAGGAGCAAGAAGAAGTCGCGAAAGTCCTCAACTTTGCCTCCATGATGGTGGATACGCGGGACAACGTGCTCCCAAAAACACCGCAAGCAGTGGTGATAGCGGCCACCATGTACCTCCTCAACAGCCAGCCACCAACTAGGGATTCGCAAACTGCCATGCACCGTTTGTGATCGCGGGCTTGGGGCTAGTCGAATCTTCCCTTGTCAAGGAGCCAACACCGGAGCCGAAGAAAAGTAAAGCTCTGGACAAGTATTACTATTCATACTCCTCCAGCGATGACAGCCACGATCTGTCACGGCGGCGCCGCTCATGGCGGCATGATCGCGACTACGACGCGCGTGATGACATCACGCAGCGCAAGGTCGACAAGATGCGCGCGAGGTGTGCTTGTTCGACTGACTCGGAAGATGATGAAGTAGAGCTCTGCGACGCTAGATGCTTCAGTAGAGCCATTAGGTAGAAGCGAATGCCTAAGGGGTTCAAACTCCCATCGGAGAACCTGAAGTTTGACGGCCTACAGGACCCGAAGATCTGGCTGGAGGATCACATCTCCTGCGTCAGGCTACATGGCGGAAGCTCAAGCACGGCAATGCAATGCCTACAGCTACAGCTGCAAGGCACTGCCCGTGCATGGCTCAACAATCTCCCGCGCGGATCAATTTGCAGCTGGGAAGAGCTGGTCTACAGCTTCGTGTGCAACATCAAAGGCACTTACAAAAGGCCCGCATCAATCGAGGAACTAAGAGGCTGCCACCAGAGGTCTGGCGAGTGGCTGCGCTCGTACATCCAGAGATGGTCCATCATCAAGAACTCTACAGAAGATATCTCTAAGGATCGTGCAATCGACGCGTTCAATGGCAGCGTTCGAATCGGTGGGGGATCGCGAATCGGTGGGCCGATGGAGAGGACTCGGTGGAAAACCGTGCCTACTCTGATCACGACGACGACCTCGGGCATAGACGTGATCGCCGAGAGAAACGTCGAATGCGCGTCTACAAGGACCGCGAAGAGGTCAACATGGTCGTGGATGGCTACGCTGACAAACGAGGCGACAACCACAACAACGGATACCGCAGCGATGGATACCGCGACAGTGGGAAAACCACGCAAGTGTGGCAGCACCGCACTCGCGACGAGGCACCTGGAACATCCATCCAGGCAAAACTGTCTAGACTGTGCAACGTACACTTCTACATCGACAAGCACGACAACAAGAAAAGGTCTAGCAACCTCCTCAAGGACTGCCGCGAGTTCCTCAAGCTCCACGAAGGCCTGTCCCAGATGAATCGCAATGCGATCAACCAGGGCTACGGAGCTGCCCCGGGCGCCGTGGCTCACGGAGCACCACAGCCACCACCTAGACCACCACCACCTGCGGTTGTGCCAGTCCAGAACCATGGAGGCGATCCATACCCGCGAGCGTTGGGCAACATGGGGATGATCCAAAAAGGGTGACCCGTCAAATCGAGTGTAGAAGGCAATCACTCGCCATGTCAATTTGGCGATAAACTCTCCGCCCTCCACCACTGAGTACCTCAGTGGAAGCGAGTCCTGCATCACCTTTGACAAGCGCGACCATCCGCGCCAAGTACCTCACCTAGGCCACGGTCCCCTCATACTCGAGGCACAGATTGGAGGCTTCGATATGAGTCGCGTCTTCATGGACGGCGGAAGCGGCATCAACCTCATGTTCGCAAGTACCTTGCGCGCAATGAGGATCCCTCTGACATGTCTGGAAGTTTCAGACACAACGTTCCACGGCATCGTCCCAGCGAAGGGCGTGTACCCCTGGGCAAGATCAACCTCGACATCATCTTCGGCACACCGCAAAATTTTCAGCGAGAGCGCATCGACTTTGAAGTTGTCGACTAGCCTTCACAGTACCACTGCATCCTCGGACATGTCGCGTTCGTGAGGTTCATGGCGGTACCACACTATGCCTACATGCAGATGAAGATGCCAGGCCCAAACGGTGTCATCACAATCAACAGAAGCTTCGAGAGGTCTGACAGCCGCGATAGGGAATTAAACAGAATCTCCCAGTCCTTTGGCCTGCAAGAGGAACTCGCAAGGTTGAAGGAGTCAACAGACAACAGTCTGTCTCCCCTGAGCAAGCCAGGCTCACCCGACCTATCCTTCGACTTGTCGGTGCACACCAAGAAAGTCCAGGTCCACCCAACGGACCCGACCAAGATGGCCCTCATCGCCAACAACTTGAGTCCCGCATAGGAACTCACGCTCGTTGAATTCCTCCGTGAGAACTGGGAAATCTTCGCCTGGTGCCCAGCGGACATGCCAGGAGTTCCCAGGAAATTAACCGAGCAGTCACTCAACGTGAATCTAGATGCAAGGCCAGTCAAGCAAACAATACGGTGACTGTCTGACCCAAGAGAAAAAGCGGTTGGTATGGAAGTCAACAGACTCCTCGATGCAAAATTCATATGCGAGATCAAGGAAAGCACTTGGCTCACAAATCCAGTGTCTATGCCTAAAAAGGACATGGATATCCTGCGGATGTGCGTGGACTTCACCTCCTTGAACAAGCACTGCCCGAAGGATCACTTCTCGTTGCCACGGATCGATTAGATAATCGACTCCACTGCAGGATGCGAGCGGCTCTGCTTCCTCGACGCCTAATCAGGCTACAATCAGATTCGAATGAAGGAGGAAGACCAGGAGAAAACGGCATTCACAACCCCCTTTGGTGTGTTATGCTACAACACGACGCCCTTCAGGCTAAAAAATGCAGGAGCCACCTATCAACGATGTATGCATGCCTGCCTCAAGAACCAACTTGGTCGCAATATCCAAGTCTATGTCTATGACATCATAGTCAAAACCAAAGAGGAAGATGCGTTACTCGATGATCTCTTCAAGACCTTCGATAATCTCGACCGCTACCGGATCAAGCTCAATCCGAACAAATGCGCCTTTGGCGTACCATCTGGGCAACTGCTCGGGTATCTCATCTCCGCGAGAGGGATCAAGGCAAACCCGAAGAAGATAAAAGCCATACTGGCCATGGAGAAGCCGAAGAACGTAAAAGGCGTCCAGCAGCTGGCTGGCGAATCGCGGCGCTCAGTCGATTCATCAGTCGAATGGGTGAAAAGGCATTGCCCTTCTATCAACTTCTCTGTAAACCTGACAAGTTCGAGTGGATAGATGAAGCACAAGAAGCATTCGAAGACCTCAAGCGTCTACTGTCCACCTCACCAGTATTGGTGACGCCTTGCAAAAAGGAGTCGATGTTGCTATATATCTCTGCTGCCAACCAAGTGGTCAGCACTGTGCTCGTGGTGGAACGAGCCGAAGAAAATAAAGTCCATGGGGTACAATTCCCAGTCTACTACCTCAGTGAGGTGCTCACACGAACAAAATAGCGGTACCCGCACTACCAGAAGCTGGCCTACAACATCTTCATGACTGCCAGGCGACTGTGCCACTACTTCCAGGAGCACCCAATCATAGTGGTGAACGACGCCCCGCTCGGGCACATACTCAATAACCCCGACGCCACCGGATGAGTCGTGCTCCGGGGAATCAAACTTTCTCCACGAGACATCACATATGAGAAGCGCGACGCAATCAAATCGCAAGTTCTCCTAGACTTCCTCATGCATTGGATGGAGAACCAGCTCCCAACAAGCCAGATATGTCCTACCTATGGACAATGCACTTCGACGGATTCAAGCGAAAGGAAGGAGCTGGCGCAGGTGTCATACTGACATCGCCCCAATGTGACAAGATTAGGTACATTCTGTGAATGCAGTTCACAGCCTCCAACAATGAAGCTGAATACGAAGCCTTGCTCCATGGGATGCGGATGGCGAAAGCCTGCGATGCCAAGCAACTCATCATCTACGGCGACTCCAAACTGGTGGTCAACCAAACAATGAATGAGTGCGATGCTCTGAGCGACAACATGATTGCCTAACGCGACTTCTACGACACACTCGAGAGAGACTTCGACGGCTGCGAGCTGCGCCACGTCGGTCGCAAAAGTAATGAGGAGGCGGACATACTCACCAACATTGGTTCCACCTACACCCTAGTGCCACCTAGAGTATTTCTAGAACGCATCTATGAATGCTCTATCAAGCCCAATGCTCTAGAGAAGAAGACAAGCACGCCAATATACTCGGGGGATACACCACCCAACGAGCCAACGACACTCGATGACACGGAGCCAGACATAGGACTCGACGGTCCCATGGAGGTCATGATGATCGATCCATCCTGGACACAACCATATGTCACATACTTGTTTAGCAAAAGGTTGCCAGATGACCCGACTGATGCGCGTCATATATCACAACGCTCCAAGGCATTCACCCTCATCAATGGAGAACTGTACAAGCGCAGCATCACAGGAGTTCTTCAGAGGTGCGTCTCCAATGGGGACGCCGGAGCAATCCTCCTCGACATACATGAAGGCACTTGTGGCCACATTGCTGGCAGTCGCACCCTTGTCGCCAAAGCTCTACGAGCGGGATTCTACTGGCCAACAGCCATGCGTGATGCCAAAGACATCGTCCAGCGCTGCAATGCTTGCCAGCGATTCACGGATAAACCGCACGCACCTGGCGCGGAGCTCAGACTAATACCTGTGGCTTGGACTTTCGCGCAATGGGGACTCGACATGGTCGGCAAGCTCCAGAGATCCTCACGAGGAGGATACGTCTACCTCCTAGTTGCGGTCGACAAATTCACCAAGTGGATTAAGGCCATGCCGGTGACAAACCAATCGGGAGCCAGCACTGTCAAGTTCTTCGAGTCCATTGTCTTCCGCTTCGGGGTGCCACATAGCATCATCACGGACAATGGGACGAACTTCACCTCCAAGGAGTTCCACAAATTCTGCGAGAACCTAGGAATAAACATTAGCTACGCCTCGGGTGGTCAAGCATGAGTCACATGGTTGATGTTATTGACACTGTTGAATATCTACCTTTGAATCGATGCCATCGGCCTTGATGATTAGGGGTGGTGTAGTGAATCAGGGTCATGTAATCACCAAAGCATGATGAGGGATGTTTGTTTGAGTGAGAGTTGTTGGGGATATACTTTCCGGGTATCCTCACTGTGCCTCACTGACCAGGGTGGCCCACTTCGGGTTAGAGCTTTGCTTCACGGGATGCCCATTCAGGGAGAAGAGACGGAGTCTAGTCTGCTACAGGAAGGCCCAGAAGACTTACCAACATATGCCTATTATGTTACTTGTAGTTCAAGATGTACTCTGTAACCGACTCTTAGTCGTAGCTGGATAGGTCTCTCCTGTAAACCCTAGGTCGGATATCTATATAAGCCATCCTAGGCTACACCATCGCCGTTGGTCGCATACTCTATGCTAGCGACGTCCCTCTCATCGTTCTCGACAAGACCTGGATTCCGGGTAGGGAGGCCGTGGCTGCCTACACCATCATGTCTTTTGGCGAGATTGATGTTTACATCGGTTTCGCTAAACCTGCCCCACCCACCCTTGCGGTGATGATAGAGGCAGAAGAAGTCTCTGGGTCCACTTTGTTCGTGGAGGTGGTAGAGTTCCGGATCTCAGAAAACCCTAATCCCACCCAGCCTGCACCTGTTGTAGAGATAGTGGAGAAAGCTGAGCCTGAAGCAGATCTTGTGGTGCAAGTCGAATCTGGAGTGGATCTCCCTAGCAAGGACGAATCCTAGATCGATCTACCCGCTGAGGTCGAAATCTAGGAGGAGCAAGACAACAACTCTGGTCCCGGCTCTTCCAATACTAGAACAGATCAGCCCTTCCTGAGGCACACGTTGAGGCGAATAATGCTGCAAGGCGCAAGCGTGGATGAGGTTCTCGAGACCATCAGGCGTTTCGAGGAAGCCCATGAGGAAAGTCGCAACTACCTCAGGACGCAGGCATCGCACTTTGTCGGATATGTTGGATCCGAATCCGGCTCTATCGATACTGGAGACAACAAAGACTTGGTGCTGGAGGCGATCGGAACAAACACCGATTTACCAGCGTCTTTGGATGATTCCATGACGTCTGCAGATTGCCGAAAGTTCTCCGCGGAATACGAGAATAGTTCAATTCCAAAGCTACAGAAGAAGGATAAGCCATGGATGAAGGATCCGGAGAAAACTCTCCCAAAGCGCAGGATGACATGGATCTCAGAGATAATCCTGACCTCTAGATGCCTGAATGTACCGATCAGAGCTTGACTCTGGGAAACGGACCCAAAGCCGTCTTTTCTACCAGCACTGCCAAGAAGGCAAAGAAGAAGAACAAGACTCCAGTGAAAGATCCTCCAGCAGGGGAAGTGATTGCCGAGGATTACGAAGAAGACTCGGATGGAGCTTTAATCCCAAACGAGCCCAAAGAAGCTTTGGTGGATGGACACGTGGTTACCGCTGGTGCCCGTAAACTCATCGATGCTGCATTAACTACACCTATCCCTACAGCTGCAAAACTTACTTCTGTAGAGTTGGAAGAAAGGGCTCAAGCCCTAGAAGCGCGTCGCCAAGTACTCCTGGACGAAGCCAACAACATCGAGGAAGAGAATAAGCGCATAGCTACTGCGGAGAAGTTCATATCTTTGCAGCATCAAAAGACCCAGAAAAGCCACATGCGAGCTGACAAATTTCTGGAAGTCCATAAAGTCCTCTTTGAGGGAGACCCAGGGATGCCTCGGATCGATAGCAACGGAGATCTGGTATACCCAACACCAATACAGAACACTGTCGCGGCTCGAGATATCCTGGCAAATAATCCAGGCCCAGATCAGATTCGGTTGGGCATAAAGCTGCTCACCAAGGGTCTGGAGCAACAAAAGGTCGTGAAATCCGGAAGCGTAAAACTGGTCTCTCAGTCCAACCAATGTCACATGGATCTGTCCTGGAATGATATTAGACCCCAACGGGTACTGGAACAACATTACCGTTCCAACCGTTGGGAAGTAACTACTCAAGAACCGGATCTTCAGGGCAATGCCACAGAACCTCACGTGACTGGAGCAACATTTCTCCAGCCATAGAGCAAGAGGCGATTGCAGCACTGACTCCGAGACACCCTCCCTGGCGAGAGTCGAACAATCGCAGGGAAGACGACAAAGAGAAACGCTCGGAGGAGGACCATCAAAGGATGCCACCTCCTAGACATGCAAGCCATCACGGTGGGAATGACGGACTAAGGAACGAAGGACACCATGCTGAGTCAAGCCGACAGGGGCTCGTTGCAATGAAGACCCTCCCCGGAACCGGAATAATGACGCTCCGGATGGAGGCCGGCGATCAGCCAGAAATAATCCACCTGCACCACCCTCTCCACCAAGCATCCACCACAATGGCTCTCAAGGAGGGTGTCATGGCGGAGGAGGTTGTGGCAGAAGCACAAGTCCGTCTCCAAGGCACCGCAGTGATGCCTCAAAATGTAGAGCTCGTTGGGGACCCCAAGAGGAAGGTATGGCGAGCACAGCAGCAAGTTTTCCCTCAGTTATGAAACCAAGGTTATCGAACCAGTAGGAGTAAAGAAACAACCCCAAGGTGTTGCTAGCAACTTGGAATCCTACACAACACAATCACATAACTTTTCCCCCAACTTACAGTGATGTTGTCAACCTCACCGATTTGCTGAAAACAAAGGATTAAATGTATTGTGTGGAAGATAGTAATAGCTTGCAGAAAGTAAACAGTAAACAGTAACAATGATGGTATGGCAATGGTAAAAGTATGGAACGGGGTCCATAGTTCACTACAGGTGATTCACCTTAAGATAAATAACATGCTGGGTGAACAAATTACAGCGGGGCAATTGACAGATTCGAGAAAGCATACAATGCATATACTAGACATCTTGACTCATATGAGATTTGATTGGGCATTACAACATTATACATAGACCGTAATCCAACTACATCTATGACTAAGAATCCACCTTCAGGTTATCATCCGAACCCCTTCTAGTATTAAGTTGCAAGCAACAGATAATTGCATTAATCAAAGTGTGTAAAGTAAACAATATGATTGTCCCATGGACAAAGGATTGTTGTTTTCTCCCTAGTAGCAACAACACATCTACAACCTTAGAGATTCCTGTCACTTCCCTAGATTACTAGAGGCATGAACCCACTATCGTGCATAAATACTCCCTCTTGGAGTTACAAGAATCTACTTGGTCAAGATAGTTACAAACAACGGAGAGCATGCAAGATCACAAATAACATAGACATGATAGAACAATTAATCAATCTAAAATAGCATCTCAATATCCATCGGATCCCTACATACACAACATGCAAGATTACAAATAGATGACTTTGATCATGAATGGAGCTCACAAGATCTAAACATGATAGCATAAAGGAGGAGAACCAACCATCTAGCTACTACATGGACCCGTAGTCCAGGGATGAACTACTCAAGCATCACACCGGAGGTAGGCATGGTGATGAAGAAGGCCTCCAGGGTGATCTCTCCCCTCCGGCAGAGTGCGGGGAAGAGCTTCATTTCCTTCCCGGTCTAGGGATGGAGATGATGGCGGCTAAAGACTCTTTCATGGAATTTTGATCGGGTCCTTAGGGTTTTCGTCCCGGGAGGCTTCTATAGGCGAAGGGGCAAGGTCGGTGGAGCACCAGGGGGCCCACACCCCCTGGTGGTGCCCCCAGGACGTGCCACCACTAGGTGTGGCCGCCCTAGTGCGCCACTTCGTCTCCCCTCCGGACTCCGTGTTGTTTCGGGTAGAATATTGACTTTGGATTTTGTCCGGTCCAATTCCGAGAATATTTCCTTACTATCTTTTCTGAAACCAAAAACAGCAGAAAACAGGCAACTGGCACTATGGCAGCTTGTTAATAGGTTAGTCCCAGAAAATGTATAAAAATACCTCAAAGTATGAACAAAACATAAGAAACTAGATAGAAAGCAAGAATGGAACATCAAAACTTACAGATACGTTTATGACGTATCAACATCCCCAACCTTAACTCCTGCTCGTCCTCGAGTAGGTGAGTGACAAAAAGAATAATTTTTGAGTTGACATGCATCATCATATTTGTAAAGCATTGATAGCTGGGATCAAAGTACTCTAATCATGAACATAAAAGACATAGTTCTAACAATAAGAGATAGCAACTATGTTGTAACATAAAAAAGGTACAAACAAAAGATTCATGAATAACAATGCTTTAAAAGACATTTGTTTGTTTCACATATAGAAAACATAATAAGAATGGTATTTAGCTTGTCCTTCATGATATAGCAAAACATAAATGCATAGGACACCTTCAAAGTTCATAAGTGTGACTAGATACAAATAATCTTAAGAACAAGCAATATCACAGTTATGAATCAATCAACAAGTTTTGGAACAGTGCATATTAAACTAAGAATGGTCACTATGCTCTCTCAATTGGTGCATAAAGATAGAAGATGGAGACTGATACATTGCAAACGTATCTATAATTTTTGATGTTCCATGCTTGTTTTATATCTACTTTCTTATGTTTTGTCCACACTTTGGAATATTTTTATACACTTTCTGGAACTAACCTATTAACAAGATGCCACAGTGCCAGTTGCCTGTTTTCTTCTATTTTTTGGTTTTAGAAAAGCCAAAAAATGAATATTCTCGGAATTGGACCAGACAAAAGCCAAAGTCGATATTTTACCGGAAGACTCACAGAGCTAGAAGACGAGACGGAGAGGGGCCAGGGGCTAGCCACACCATCTGATGGCGTGGGTCACCCTAGCCGTGCCACCAGGTGGTCTGGGCCCCTGGTCCACCCTCTGACATCGCCCTTTCACCTATAAGAAGCCTCCGATGCAGAAACCCTAAAAAACCCATCCTCCAGCCACGAAAAGTTCCGCAGCCCTGCTGCCACCAAAGGGGAGATTCGGGGGATAGAAAGTCTCTGTTCCGGCACCCTGCCGAGACGGGGAAGTGCCCCCGGAGCCATCTCCATCGATATCCACCACCATCTCCATCACCGTTGTTGATTCCCATGATGAGGAGGGAGTAGTTCTTCCTCGAGGCTAAGGGTTCTACCGGTAGCTATGTGTTCATATCTCTCTCTAGCAAGATCATATTGTGATCATGAGCTTTGTAATCAAGTAGATCTACTTTGCTACTCAAGTGCTTTAATAGATCTCTACTCTTCCCATGTGTGTGAAAGTGACAGCTTGCACACCATGGTGGCACTTAGGCTAGAGATTACAAATACTTGTTATGACTTATATTTGGAGTTGGATGTTTCTATAAAATTGTGGTGTTTGTTGGAACCATCGAGAGCTCAAGGTGACAGTGTGGGGTTATCTATATGGGGAAAGCGGACTTTGAGGTGTGATGTTATAGCCCTACCATGGATTAGAGTGTCCAACCAGAGAGTAGTTCAGAGTAGTATCATGAAGAGAAGATATTTACATCAGAGTGTTCAAAAGTGAAAGTATGATCCCTAGGCCTTGTTTCTAAACATTGAAACAGCGTTTGCAACTAGATCTGTTACATGTTTGCTTGTTTCCATCTTTTTGCCTTTAGTCTTTTCCTCCCGTCAAGCTCTTTTCTGGCACCGTTGTCTTATATCTATACCACTTGTATTTCACTATCTCTTCACCAAACTAGTGCACCTATACACCTGACAAGTGTATTGGGTGTGTTGGGGACACAAGAGACTTCTTGTATCTTGATTACAGGGTTGCTTGAGAGGGATACCTTTGACCAATTCCTCCCTGAGTTCGATAAACCATGGGTAATCCACTTAAGGGAAAACTTGCTGTTGTTCTACAAACCTCTGCACTTGGAGGCCCAACAACTTTCTACAAGAATAGAAGTGAGTAGACATCAAGCTATTTTCTAGCGTCGTTGCCAGGGAGGTAAGGTAAAAGGTACTCACATCCTCTGGCTACTAAGCTATCGTCTAGTACTATAGCTGGTGTGTGAGTGCTCGAAGTTATTTCCTTTAGATTCTGCAATTATATCTTTTAGTTTCTTGTTATTATTTTCACTAGTTAGGCTTAATGGAAAATAACAACAAAATTAGAGAGCTTTATAGTATTTGTCTTTAGTTAGGACATGAAGTGTTTGAAGAGAAAATTAAAAAACCTATGGAACTTTATTTGCATGCTAATAGCAATGTTATTAGTATGAATTCTTTGAACACCATTATTGCTAATGCTATGGAAAAGTCTAAGCTCGGGGAAGTTGGTTTTGATGAGTATGATATTTTTAGTCCCCCAAGCACGGAGGAGAAAAATTACTTTGATGATACTATGCCTCCAATATATGATGATTACACTGATGAATATGACATTTTCAGTCCACCTACTATTGAGGAGAAAAATAATTATGATTACAATATGCCTCCTATATTTGATGATTATGGTGATGAGAATAATAATGATAGCTATTTTGTTGAAATTTCTCCCACTGCGATTAATAAGAATGACTATGTTTATGTGGGGAGTATTAATTATTTTATTCATGTGGCTCATGATAAGAATGTTTTATGTGATATTTATATTGTTAATTTTATTCATGATGCTACTGAAAGTTATTATGAGAGAGGGAAACGCAGTTTTATGTATCTCAACAACATTAAGTTTCCCCTTTTTATGTTGAAATTTTTGAAGTTGCACTTGTTTTGCTTTCCTATGCTTGTTGCTTTGTGCTTTCATGACTTGTTTCTTTACGAGATTATTTTTCATAGGAAGTGAGTTAGACTTAAATTTGTTCCATATTTGCTTCTTGATGCTCTCTTTTACTTCAATTCATATTTCTTATGTGAGCATCATCAAAATTATCATGCCTATCTTAATGGCTATAAAGAAAGAGCTTTTGGGAGACAACCCATTATATTTTCACTTTCAGTTTATTTTTGTTTTGTTGAGTCTTGGAAGTTATTACCTCTGTAATAACCTCTCCTTATCCTTTTTGTTTGGTTTTTGTACCAAGAATAACCTCTAACGAGAGGGAAGTAGCTGTAAAAATTCGTGAAAAAACTCTGTACATCGGATTGAGCTGTAATTGTTTTTGCTTCTGCTCCAGGTTGTTATCCAAGTTTCGTTAGTTCAACACTTTTCGATTTGAGCAACAGAAGGTCTTCGAAAAAATAGGTTTTTACCTGTTGGTCTGTTTTGACAGATTTCTGCCATTATTGGCATTTGCCTCTTAATCTCTTTCTCTTTGAGTTATCTTTGATCATTTGAACTTTTTAAAGGAATTGCTATAGTATCTTGTGTTTTTAATGAAAGTTTTGCTATTTTAAAAATAAAACCCAAAGGTTTATTATCTTTTGAATGCACTAATGTTGCTAATGAAGATTGTGTGAAGTTTTGTATGAAGGAAATTTTCAGGTGTAGGGAAAGAATGATGTAATGAGATGAAGAATGGACAAAACCTCAAGATTGGGGATGCCACCCTGTGTCACCCCAATAAATATTCAAGAGGTACAAGCGTCAAAGCTTGGGGATGCCCAAGGCATCCCCTTCTTCATCAATAAAAATCTCAGGTCTTTCTAGACACTTCGTTTTTATTGTTTCACGCACTATTGTGTTGTTCTTGGAGCATCTTTGTTTTTGTTTTTAGTTTTATTTTGCTTGGTTTGCTGCAATAAGTTGGTTGGATCCCAACACACTTGTTTTGGAGAGAGACACCCCATTATTCATTGCCTAGAACACTCTAGTTGTCACTCTTATTGTTCTGTGAGTGTTCTCCTTTGCTATCACTGCGTTTAGCTTTAGTTTTTGATTGGTGTTGGAAAAGAGTAGGAAGTTTCATGCTTATAGTGGTACAAATGGAAGCTTGTTTTTGACTGTGGCCTAGACTTTATCATGTCATGCTTGATATTGCTTTGATTTTATGCTTAGTGATTATTGTTGTAGCATGACATGTTATAAACAATTCAGATTGCTTAATGTCCCTTGAAAGAATCATGCTTGTTTTAGCATATAAATGCATAATATTGTGGTATTCTCCTTTAAATGCTTTATTTTGGTTGACTTAGCGCATGCTCACACCATGTTAAGACTGTACCAAGTCACCATAGCCTCTATGATCATTTAGTTTTCGACTTGTAATGTCACTTTATGCTTTAATTAATGATGTCTTGTCGCTTTGCATGATTATGGCCATTGTTGGGGATATACTTTCCGGGTATCCTCACAGTTCCTCACTGACCAGGGTGGCCCACTTCGGGTTAGAGCTTTGCTTCACGGGCAGCCCAGTCAGGGAGAAAGACGGAGTCTAATCCGGCTACGGGAAGGCCCAGAAGACTTACCGACTTAGGCCTACAATGTTACTTGTAGTTCAAGATGTACTCTGTAACCGACTCTTAGTCGTAGCCGGATAGATCTTTCCTGTAAACCCTAGGCCGGATATCTATATACGCCGTCCTAGGGAGAACCTTTAGGGCACAACCCAATACTTTAAACCCTCAACTCGCACAGGCAAACCCTTGTAACCCATATTCCGGCTCTGATGTATTACTGGATTGCTAGCAGGAGTAGGATCCGTCCAAAGCTAGCGGATTCGAACCTGGGTAAACTTGTGTGCTCACCGTCCCGGAACACCGTACGCCTCACACCCCTCTGTTCTGCACGCCTCGAGGACCCCCTCATGGTGTACTTGTCCTCAATCCGACGACAGTTGGCGCCCACCGTGGGGCAAGTGAGCTTCGGATCTGCGTTCCGAGCGGAATCTGCAAGAATCGGAATCGTCGAAACAATCGCCGTCGGTCGCATCCTCTACGCCAGCGACGTCCCTCTCATCGTTCTCAACGAGACTTGGATTCTGGCTAGGGAGGCTGTGACTGCCTCCACAATCATGTCTTTTGGCGAGATCGATGTTTACATCGGTTTCACTGAACCTGCCCCACCCACCCCAGCGGTGATGATAGAGGCAGAAGAATCTTCTGGGTCCCCTTTGTCCGCGGAGGCGGCAGAGTTCCGGATCTCAGAAAAACCTAATCCCACCAAGCCCGCACCAGTTGCGGTGATAGTGGAGAAATCCGAGCCTGAAAAAGACCTAGCGGTCCAAGTCGAATCTGGAGTGGATCTCCCTGGAGAAGCCAGATCCCAGATCGACCCACCCATGGAAGTCGAAATTCAGGAGGAGCTAGTCAACGACACTGATTCCGTCTCTGGCGATGTCGGGACAGACAGGCCGTTCCTAAGGTACACACTGCGACGTATGATACTACACGATGCAAGCACAGATGCAATCCTCGAGACCATCAAAAGTTTCGACATGGCTAATCGCGAAAGCCGCAGGTACCTTAGGAAGCACGCGTCACATGTCGTCGGATACGTGGGATCCGGATCCGGCTCTGCCAATGCTGGAGAAAACACCGACACTATGCTAGAGGCAATTGGAACAAACGCCGACGTACCCGCATCCTCGGATGAATCGATGACGTCAGCAGATTTCCGAATGTTCTCCGTGGAATATGAAGAGGAGTATAACGCCAGCAGAAGAAGGAGAAGCCATGGATGAAGGATCCGGGGAACGGTCTCCCAAACCGCAGGATGACATGGACATTAGAGATAATCCCGAGGTACAGATGTCCGAAAGTACTGATCAGAGCTTGACTCTGGGAAACGGACCCAAAGCTGTCTTTGCTGCCGGCGCTGCCAAGAAGGCAAAGAAGAGGAACAAGAAGAACAAGACCCCGGCAAAAGACCCTCTGACAGAGGAGGTGATTGCCGAGGAATACAAAGAAGACTCGGATGGAGCACTTATCCCAGAAGAGCCGAAAAAAGAAGAATCGGTGGATGGAAACGTGATCACCGAAGGTGCGCGTAAACTCATCGATGTTGCACTAACCACACCTATCCCTACAGCTACAGAACTTACTGCGGAAGAACTGGACGAAAGGGCTCAAGCCCTAGAAGCGCGTCATCAATAACTCCTGGATAAAGCCAAAAACATCGAGGGGGAAAAGAAACACATGGCAACTAAGGATTACATGTCTCGGTTGCATCAGAAGACCCGGAAACATTACACAGGTGACGGTAAGTTTCCTGAAGTGAACAGGGTCCTCTTTGAAGGAGATCCAGGGATGCCTCGTCTCGACAGCAAAGGAGATCTGGTGTACCCAACGCCGGTACAGAACACTGTCGCAGCGCGAGATATCCTGTCAAGTAACCCAGGCCCAGAACAGGTTCGATTAGGCATCAAGCTACTCACCAAGGGTCTGGAGCAACAGATGGCTGCGAAATCCGGAAGTGGAAAACTGGTCTCGAAATCTGACCAATGCCACACGGACTCAGCCTGGAATGATATAAGGCCCCAGCGTGTTCAGGAACAACATCACCGTTCCGACCGACGGGAAGATAACTACCCTAGAACCGGATCGTCAGGACAGCATCACAGAACCGCACGTGACTAGAGCAACGTCGCTCCAGTGGCCGAGCAAGAGGTCATTGCTGCACTGTATCCGAGGAACCCTCCCCAAAGAGAGTCGAACGATCGAAGGGGAGAAGATAAAGAGAAACGTCGGGAGGAGGATCGTCAAAAAATGCCACCTCCTAGACATGCAAGCCGTCCGACAGAGCCTCACCATGGTGGGAACGACGGACAAAGGAACGACGGAAACCATGCTGGGACAAGCCGGCAGGGGGCTCGTCGTAGTAAAGACTCTCCCCGGAACCGGAATAATGACGCTCCGGATGGAGGCCTGCGATCAGCCGGAAACAATTCAGCTGCCCCACCCTCTCCACCAAGCAGTCATCACAACGGCTCCCAAGGGGGACAAGGAGGACGACGTGGCGGAGGAGGTGGTGGCAGAAGCCAAAGTCCGGCTCCAAGGCACCGCAGCCACAGCCGGCATTCGGGATGATCTCTATCCTCGAACGACGCAAGGCACAGGATCAACTCCAATATAGAGGTGCGACGCTACGAAAATGATGATATCTACGTGGGCCCAAAGTGCTTAGGACCACGCATCAGAGCTACAAGATTCCCAGAAGGATTTGCTATCTCAAGGCATATCCAGGCCTACGACGGCATTCCTCGGCCAGATACCTGGCTACAGGATTTTTTCCAAGCTTGCTGCATCGCTAAAGGCAGAAACAGCCTGGTCGCAACCCGATATCTCCCACTTATGTTGCGGAAGACGGCACGATCATGGCTCAATGAACTTCCGGAGAACACCATCCACAACTGGTATGGCATGCAAAGTGCGTTCTTTCAGAATTTCAAAGGCACATATCGGAGGCCCTGTACGGTCGGAGACCTACAACATTGCACCCAGAAGGCCAGAGAAACTTGCCGAGATTACCTCAGACGATGGATCGACACCAAGAACTCCTGTGAAGGAGTAAATGATCAAACTGCGATTGAAGCTTTCATCGCAGGTCTCCCAATTGGTCTACTGCGCCATCGCTTGAAGTGTGACAAGGTCACTGATTTGGGAGAGATGATAGAAACAACGAGCAAGTATGCAGATGCCGACGACGATGCAGAGGGATTACTCAATGCCCTATATGTGCCACAGTCGGCAAAAGAACCAAAGCAACAGGCTCAGAAGCGTAAAAATACCTCGGAAGAAAAACCCAACGTGGAAACGGCAGTGGTCACTACTACTTTCGGATCTGGAGGACGAGGAGGACACGGCGAAGGCCGCGGGCGTGGGCGTGGAACTTCAAGAGTCCAAGGTAGAGGAGACCAGCAACCAGGCAAATCCTACTCTTGGGCGGACATTGCCAATAACCCATGTGTGCATCACCTAGACGCCAATGGGGGCTCGTCCCACACCAATGCTGCGTGTCGTTTCAATGACGACATCAAAAAAGATGACACCGCAGGCTACAAAGCTAAGCAGAAGAAGGGAAAGAAAAATCCCGAAAAAGAAAAAGAGACCAAGGAAGATTCCGACATGGAGGAAGCTGATGCTTCAAATCCCAAGCCGGAAGGGAATAAAACTTTTCCCACCAAGAAGGACACTTACGTCACTTTCCTCGGATCTCAACCAGCAAAGGTCAAGAAAGTAGTTCTACACGAGCTCAATGCAACAGTTCCGGCTGTCCCTCAATACTTGGACTGGTTGGAAGTGGCAATCACATTTGACCGCGCTGATCATCCGCCTAAGTTGCACAGGCGAGGAAAATACGCCTTAATCATCAACCCACTTATTGACGGTTATGGTTTCTCCAAGACCCTCATGGACGGTGGTAGCAGCATCAATATTCTCTATGTCGAAGCGCTACGCCGGATGAAGATCTCGGAAACCCAGCTGAACCATAGCTTTGTGATCTTTCACGGAGTTGTCCCAGGAAGAAAGGCTAATTCCCTGGGAGAGATTACTTTGGATGTTACCTTTGGAACTCCAAAGAATTATCGGACGGAGGCACTTTCCTTCAAAGTGGTCTCGTTCAAGAGCGCGTACCACGCTATATTCGGATGTCCGGCTTACTGGGATTTTATGGCTCGTCCGTGTTACATTTACAATATGATGAAAATTCCAGGTCCCGGCGGCGTCATCACCATCAGGGGAGACTCGAAGAAAGCGCGAGAGTGCGAGGATGGAAATGCCGCCTTTGCTGAAGCCGTGCTACACGCCCAGGAGTACTAGGAGATCAAGAAGAGCATAGATCTGTCCGAGATGCCCGCAACGAAGAAGGAGGTTACAAAGCCAAATCCGGAGTTCAAGGCATCAGAAGAGACGAATAATACGCCGTTGAAGGATGATGACCCCTCCAAGGTGACCCAGATAGGCGTAGGCCTAGGTAGCGCATAGGAAAGTGCGCTCGTCAAGTTCCTCCAATCTGACATGACTGGAGTACCTAGGGAACTTGCCAAGCACTCTCTAAATGTAAACCCTAACGCTAAACCCGTCAAACAGTCCCTACGACGGCGATGAAAAGCATAAGGAAATAGCTAAGCAACTAGCACGGCTCGAGTTACCCGGATTCATAGAAGAGCTCATCCACACTAAGTGGTCGGCCAATCCTGTAATGGTCCCTAAAAAGGACACCACTGATTTAAGGATGTGTGTTGATTATACTGCTTTGAACAAGGCTTGTCCAAAAGATCCGTTCGCTCTTCCTAGAATTGATCAAGTTATCGATTCTACGGCAGGCTCGGAACTCCTCTGTTTTCTCGACGCATATTCCGGTTATCACTAGATCCGGATGAAGGAATCTGACAAAGTCAAAACTTCATTCATAACCCCTTTCGGAACCTTCTATTTTGTTACGATGCCCTTTGGGATGAAGAACACAGGAGCTACGTACCAGCGCACGATGCAGCGTTGCCTCCACGACCAACTCGGACGCAACGTACATGCATACGTGGATGATATTGCGGTGATGTCCAAAAAGAAGGAAACGCTGATTTCCGACTTGGAGGAAACATTCGCCAATTTACGAAAATACAACATCATGCTTAACCTGAAGAAATGCTTCTTTGGAATACCAACCGGAAAATTGTTAGGTTTTATCGTGTCTCAAAGAGGCATAGAGGTGAACCGAGACAAAATCAAGGCTATACTCAATATTTCCAGGCCAACTCGCCTGAAGGACGTACAAAGATTAACTGGTTGCATCGCTGCGGTCAGTCGATTTGTAAGCCGGCTTGGTGAAAGAGCCGCACCATTATACAAACTCCTGAAAAAGACCAAGGATTTTGTTTGGACTGATGAAGCCTAAGCTGCACTACAAGACCTGAAGAAAGTAATCTCATCTGCTCCTATCCTCGCAGCACCGGAACCTCAGAAACCGATGTTGCTCTATCTTGCTGCGACTAATAAGGTCGTTAGTATCGTCATGGTGGTGGAGAGACCAGAGGAAAATCAGGAGCACCTGGTGCAGCGTCCGACTTACTTTGTCAGTGAGGTACTGACAGAATCAAAACAGCGGTATCCGCACTATCAAAAGTTGGCTTACGGTGTTTTTCTAGCATCTTGTAAGTTACGGCACTACTTTCAGGAGCATCCAATTACCATGGTGAGCATAGCTCCCATGAGAGATATAATCAACAAAAGTGACGCCACAGGACGCGTCGCCAAATGGGGAATAGAGATTTCAGCTTTTGACATTGAGTATAAACCTCGAACATTAATCAAATCCCAGATCCTTGTTGACTTTGTCGCGGATTGGACAGAGACGAAGGAGAACATGACCCTCCCTGAGTCAGAATATTGGACCCTCTTTTTTGATGGGTCTAAGGCTCGAGGGGGCTCGGGGGCTGGCGTGGTGCTCAAATCACCCCAAGGAGATAAACTTTTATATGTGTTGCAGATCCACTTCACAGGGACAAACAATATTGCCGAGTATGAAGCACCGCTACATGCCGGATTGCTAAGGATATTGGCATCTGACGTTTGATGTGTTATGGAGATTCGGATCTTGTTGCTCAACAAGTGTCGGATATTTGTAATGCAAATACACACATGGCAGCATATAAAGTTGTCGTGGATGATCTATCTAAATCGTTCGAAGGGTTTGAAGTTCAACACATCCCTCGAGTAGAAAATGAGGAAGCAGACGCACTATCTCGGATAGGTTCTGCGCGGAAAGAGGTCCTGGATGGCGCTTTTTAGAGCACCTCAAAGTTCCCTCCATAAAGGGAGTAGATGAGGAATATCCGACCAAATCCGACTCACGTTTGATAGCAGTTCTGGCTGTAATTCCTAGCTGGACTCAGCCCTACCTCGATTATTTGGTAGATGGCAAATTACCCGAAGACGAGGTGCTGAGCCGGCAGATTATCCGACGAGTAAAAGCATATACTATTGTTAAAGGTGAGCTCCATAAACGGAGTGCTTCTGGGGTTTTTCAGCGCTGTGTATCTCCAGAAGAAGGAGTGGCAATCTTAAGAGAAATCCATGAAGCCGAGTGTGGTCACCACGCTGCAGCCAAATCTTTAGTGGCAAAAGCTTTTAGACACGGATTTTTCTGGCTTACAGCTCAGGCAGATGCCGAACGATTAGTCAAGATGTGCAAAGGCTGCCAAAAGTATGCCAAGCAAGCCCATGTTCCGGCTGATCAGCTGCAAACAATACCTATAACATGGCCTTTTGCGGTCTGGGGGCTTGATATGGTAGGACCATTTAAACGAGCTCCAAGTGGATTTACTCACCTCTTAGTGATGGTGGATAAATTCACCAAATGGATTAAGGCTAAACCTATCACTAGTTGTGATGGAGCAACAGCCAAAAGATTTGTCGAGGATGTTATAATCCAGTATGGTTATCCGCATAGCATTATCACGGACAACAGGAGTAACTTCTCTATGGGAGAATTGGCTGAATTCTGTAACGAGCAAAATATCTGGCTTGACATTGCGTCAGTCGCACATCCACAAGTTAACGGACAAGTCGAAAGAGCAAATGGTTTAATCCTACAAGGCCTGAAACCGAGACTCGAAGCACCACTACGACGTGCTGCGGGGGCTTGGGCAGAGGAGTTACCCTTGATGTCTACGCACTTCTATTCTTGTACACAGTTGTTGGGCCTCCAAGTGTAGAGGTTTGTAGAACAGCAACAAGTTTTCCCTTAAGTGGATCACCCAAGGTTTATCGAACTCAGGGAGAAAGTGGTCAAAGGCATCCCCTCTCAAGCAACCCTGCAATCAAGATACAAGAAGTCTCTTGTGTCCCCAACACACCCAATACACTTGTTAGGTGTATAGGTGCACTAGTTCGGCGAAGAGATAGTGAAATACAAGTGGTATGGATAATTATAAGTGGTAACGGTGATAGAAAATAACTTGATGGCGTGGAAAAGACTAAAGGCAAACTGAAATTAAGATGGAAGCAAACAAACATGTAACAGATCTAGTAGCAAACGGTGTATCAATGCTTAGAAACAAGGCCTAGGGATCATACTTTCACTAGTGAACACTCTCATATAAATATCGTCTCTTTATGATACTACTCTTAACTACTCTCCGGTTGGACACTCTAATCAACGGTAGGGCTATAACAGCACACCTCAAAGTAAGCCTTTCCCATCTAGAAAACCCCACACTGTCACCTTGAGTACTAGATGAGTCCAACAAACACCACAATTTCATAAAGACATCCAACTCCAAATATAACTCATAACAAGTATTTGTAATCTCTAGCCTAAGTGCCACCATGGTGAGCACGCTGTCACTTTCACACACATGGGGAGAGCAGAGATATATTAAAGCACTTGAGTAGCAAGGTAGATCTACTTGATTACAAAGCTCATGATCACAATATGATCATGCATAGAGAGAGAGATGAACACATAGCTACCGGTAGAACCCTTAGCCTCGAGAGAGAACTACTCCCTCCTCATCATGGGAATCAGCAATGGTGATGGAGATGGTGGTGGAGATCGATGGAGATGGCTCCGGGGGCACTTCCTCGTCCCAGCAGGTTGCCGGAACAGAGACTTTCTGTCCCACGAATCTCCCCTTCGGTGGCGGCGGCGTTGTGGAACTTTTCGTGGCTGGAGGCTTGACTATCTAGGATTTATGCATCGGGAGGCTTCTTATAGGCGAAGAGGCAAGGTCGTGGAGTGCCAGGGGGCCCACACCACCTGGTGGTGCGGCCAGGGCTAGCCCGTGCCACCATATGGTGTGGCCAGGCCCTAGCCCTCCTCCGTCTCTGCTTCAGGCTCCGTGACTCTTCCGATAAAATAGGAACTTTGGCTTTTGTCCCATCCAATTCCGAGAATATTGATTTTCTGACTTTCCTGGAACCAAAAACAGCAGAAAACAGGCAACTGGCACTATGGCTCTTGTTAATAGGTTAGTCCAAGAAATCATATGAAAAGTACTCCAAAGTTGGAACAAAACATAAGAAAGTAGATAAAACCAAGCATGGAACATCAAAAATTATAGATACATTTGCAATGTATCAACATCCCCAAGCTTAACTCCTGCTCGTCCTCGAGTACGTAAGTGATAAAAAGAAATAATAATTTTTGAGGTGACATGCACCATCATAAACTTGATCAAAGTATTTGTAAAACATTGAAAAGCTGGGATCAAAGTACTTCAATCATAACATGAAAGACAAAGTTCTAGCAATAAGACAAAGAAACTATGTTGCAACATGAAAAGGCACAAACAAAAGATTCATGAATAACAATGCTTTGCAAGACGTTTGTTTGTTTCACATAAAGAAAACACAGCATAATAGTATTCAGCTTGTCCCTCATAGAGTAGCAAATATAATTGCATAGGACACCTTCAAAGTTCATAAGAGTGACTAGATACAAGTAGTTTAAAACAAGCAATATCAAGGTATCCATCAATCAACTAGCCTTGGGACATGCACATAGAACTAAGAATGGCCACTATGCTCTCAAAGTAGGTGCATAAAGGTAGAAGGTGGAGACTCAATATAATGGTGGAAGAAAGGCCTTCATAGAAGGAAGTAGGGATTCAAGTTTCATAAAGAGCTTCCAAAAATTATGGTACTTACTAGCTTTCAGCTCTCATTGCCCCTATCATAAGCATCTTGAAGGTGATTAAGGTTAAAGTGACACAACTAAGAGGATATGCTTGACAAGTTATAAACCGAAACCTCATGCCCCTTACTTACGAAGACTGAACCTCATGCTACTCAACTTTAGTCACAAGTAAGCTCTTGTCATTGTAAGTACATGTGTATCATAAAGAACCGCCAATGGGGTACCCCTTGCACATGATACAGGAGCTATCCCATAATCAAAATGACAAGGCAAGCAGACAATGAGCATCTCAACGATCTTTTTATTTGCTATTTGCATAGGTTTTTATTGAGGATGCTTCATAGAGTGCTAATTATGGTGATGCTGCAAGTTTCCACCATGATTAGGCATGGCTTAGGCTAGCGGCCCAGGCGTTTCTCTAACACACATACAAACTCCATGATCTTACAAGTTCCACTTTTATTTCACACCACCGGGATCCATAAGCAAAAGAACAAGATATCAACGGGGTACAAAGTACAAGTGCAATGTTGAAAGCGTTCCCCATGAACCATGGTTCTGCTAATTTCAACTTATAAAGCGCAAGCATATACGCATCTAAGAAGGACCCAATGGTTCAAGTTTATTAGAGGCAGTAAAGTAAAGTGTGCCATCAAGTTCGTGAGAGCTTTAATCACTAGTTTTCTCATAACAAGTTTAATTTGGAAGGTAAACAAAAGCATGAATATACTTGGAATAGCATGAGCTAGTAGGTAGGTATGGTGGACTCTTTGGAATAACTTGGTTTAGGGAGTTGGATGCATGAGTGGAACTCATACTTTGTTGTGGAGGCTAGCAAAAGACTGGGAGAGACAAACTAAGAGAGCAATAATGGCCATAATCATGCAGAGCGACAAAACATCATTGATGAAAGCATAAAGTGATACTACAAGTTGAAAACTAAAGGATCATAAAGGCTATGGTGACTTGAGATAGACATAACATGGTATGAGCATGCGCTAAGTCAACCCAAATAAAGCATCAAAGGAGAATACCACTATACTATGCTTTAATATGCTAAAACAACGCATGATTCATCCAAGGCACATTAAGAAATATCAATTGTTTATAACAAGTCATGCTACAACAAAGAATATTAAGCATAAAGCCAAAACAATATCAAGCATGGCATGACAAAGCATATGCCACAGTCAAAAACAAGCTCTTTTTACCACATAAGCATGAACTTTCCTACTCTTTTCCAAACCAAACCAAACTATTTGCAAACCAACGTACGAAAGAGGGGGTCCAACCAATTTATTCAAAAAACTAAGAAAACAGAAAAATGAAAACCAAAACGAAAACGAAAAAGAAGACGCTCCAAGAACAACATAACTATGCATGAAACAATAAAAATGAAGCGTTTGGACGAAACCTGAGATTTTTATTGATGAAGAGGGGGATGCCTTGGGAATCCCCAAGCTTTGACGCTTGTACTTCTTAAATATTTCTTGGGGTGACACGCGTGGCATCCCCAAGCTTGAGCTTTACTCCATCCTTCATCTCATTACTCATTCCTTCCATACACCTGAAATTTTTCCTTCATACAGAACTTCACACAATCTTTATTAGCAACATTAGTGCACTCAAGATAATAGGTCTTTAGGTTCAGTTCTAACACCAATAAAACTTCCATTAAAACACAAGCTACTGTAGCACTTCCCTCAAAAATCTCAATTCCCTAAAAGAACTCAAAAAGGAACCCACAAGAAGCAAATGCAGAAAATGGCAGAAATCTGTCAAAACAGACCAGCAGGTAAAGACGCATTTTTTCGAAGACCTTCTGTTGATCAAATCAAAAAGTGTTGAACTAACGAAAGTTAGATAACAACCTGGGGCAGAAGCAAAAAAAATTCACGCCTTAAAAGGACGTACAGAGATTTTACACGAATTTTTACGGTCAAGCACAGAAATCTGTTTCGGGACAACAACTTTCCCAATCATTACTTCTCTCTCATTAGAGGTTACTCTTGGCACAAAAAGCAAATAAGAAGGATAAGGAGCGGTTATTACTGAAGTAATAACTTCCAAGACTCATCTAAAACTTTTGGGTTATCTCCCAATAAGTACTTTTCTTTAATGCCTTTAAGTTAGGCATGATAGTTTGAGAAGATGCTCACATAAGAAATATGAATTTAAGTAAAAGAGAGCATCAAGAAGCAAATTCAAAGCACATTTAAGTCTAACCCACTTCCTGTGCATAAGAATCTTGTAAATAAACAAATCATGAAAGCACAAAGTAACAAGCATAGTAAAGCAAAACAAGTGCAACTTCAAGACTTTCAACATAAATAGGGGAAACTTAATATTATTGAGATGCATAAAACCATGTTTCCCTCTCTCATAATAACTTTCAGTAGCATCATGAATAAAATTAAAAATATAACTATCACAAGAAACATTCTTATCATGAGCCACATGCATAAAAGAATTAATACTCCCCACATAAACATAGTCATTCTTATTAATTGTAGTAGGAGCAAATTCAACAAAATAGCTATCATTATTATTCTCATCACCATAATCATCAAATATAGGAGGCATATTGTAATCATGATTAATTTTCTCCTCAATAGTAGGTGGACTGAGAATATCATAGTCATCATTGTAATCATCATATATTGGAGGTTTGGTATCATCATAAGCAATAGAATAGCTATCTTCCAAAGCTAGGGAACTAAAAAGATCATTTTCATAAAAACTAGCTTCCCCAAGCTTAGACTTTTCCATAGCATTAGCAATAATGGTGTCCAAAGAATTCATACTAACAACATTGCTATTAGCATGCAAATAAAGTTCCATAGGTTTTTTAATTTTCTCTTCAAACACTTCATGTCCTAACTCAAGATAAATACTATAAAGCTCTCTAATTTTTTTGTTGTTTTCCATTAAGCCTAACTAGTGAAAACAAGAAAAAAAGACAAAATTGCAGAATCTAAAGGAAATAACTTTGAGCACTCACACCAGAGGATGTGAGTACCTTTTACCTTACCTCCCCAGCAATGGCGCCAGAAAACAGGCGTTTGCCGTGGGAGGTTCTTCTTCTTTAATCCTCCGGTGTGAATACCTTTTACCTTACCTCCCCGGCAACGGCGCCAGAAAATAGCTTGATGTCTACGCACATCTATTCTTGTAGACAGTTGTTGGGCCTCAAAGTGCAGAGGTTTGTAGAACAGCAGCAAGTTTTCCCTTAAGTGGATCACCCAAGGTTTATCGAACTCAGGGAGGAAGTGGTCAAAGGCATCCCCTCTCAAGCAACCCTGCAATCAAGATACAAGAAGTCTCTTGTGTTCCCAACACACCCAATACACTTGTCAGGTGTATAGGTGCACTAGTTCGGCGAAGAGATAGTGAAATACAAGTGGTATGGATAATTATAAGTGGTAACGGTGATAGAAAATAACTTGATGGCGTGGAAAAGACTAAAGGCAAACTGAAATTAAGATGGAAGCAAACAAACATGTAATAGATCTAGTAGCAAACGGTGTATCAATGCTTAGAAACAAGGCCTAGGGATCATACTTTCACTAGTGAACACTCTCATATAAATATCGTCTCTTTATGATACTACTCTTAACTACTCTCCGGTTGGACACTCTAATCAACGGTAGGGCTATAACAGCACACCTCAAAGTAAGCCTTTCCCATCTAGAAAACCCCACACTGTCACCTTGAGTACTAGATGAGTCCAACAAACACCACAATTTCATAAATACATCCAACTCCAAATATAACTCATAACAAGTATTTGTAATCTCTAGCCTAAGTGCCACCATGGTGAGCACGCTGTCACTTTCACACACATGGGGAGAGCAGAGATATATTAAAGCACTTGACTAGCAAGGTAGATCTACTTGATTACAAAGCTCATGATCACAATATGATCATGCATAGAGAGAGAGAGATGAACACATAGCTACCGGTAGAACCCTTAGCCTCGAGAGAGAACTACTCCCTCCTCATCATGGGAATCAGCAATGGTGATGGAGATGGTGGTGGAGATCGATGGAGATGGCTCCGGGGGCACTTCCCCGTCCCAGCAGGGTGCCGGAACAGAGACTGTCTGTCCCCCGAATCTCCCCTTCGGTGGCGGCGGCGCTGTGGAACTTTTCGTGGCTGGAGGCTTGACTATCTAGGATTTATGCATCGGGAGGCTTCTTATAGGCGAAGAGGCAAGGTCGTGGAGTGCCAGGGGGCCCACACCACCTGGTGGCGCGGCCAGGGCTAGCCCGCGCCACCATATGGTGTGGCCAGGCCCTGGCCCTCCTCCGTCTCTGCTTCAGACTTCGTGACTCTTCCGATAAAATAAGAACTTTGGATTTTGTCCCGTCCAATTCCGAGAATATTGATTTTCTGACTTTCCTGGAACCAAAAACAGCAGAAAATAGGCAACTGGCACTATGGCTCTTGTTAATAGGTTAGTCCAAGAAATCATATGAAAAGTACTCCAAAGTTAGAACAAAACATAAGAAAGTAGATAAAACCAAGCATGGAATATCAAAAATTATAGATACATTTGCAATGTACCAACCCTCTATAATATGGAGTTTACGAACGACTCCGAATAGGTCAACCGGATACACACCTTTCTTCTTGGTCTATGGCGTAGAAGCAGTTCTTCCTAGTGATTTGATTCACACTTCTCCTAGAGTGGCCGCGTATATTGAAGAGGATGCCGAGGTTTCTCGACAAAATGATCTCGACTTAGTCGAAGAAGTTCGTGTCGTTGCTGAAATGAGATCTATAGCCTATCAGCAGAAGTTGCGCAAGTATCATAGCCAGAGAGTCCAAAATAGATCTTTCAATAAAGGTGATTTGGTTCTCCGGCTTATGCACCAAAGAAAGCACAAACTTTCCCCTGTATGGGAAGGGCCCTTTTTAGTTAGTCGAGTATTACACAATGGATCGTACTACTTAATTGACATGAGGCCAGTCAAAGAAAGACCTGCTACTAAGAAGACAAAGAGAGCTGGAGACAGTACAAATCCGGATGAGTTAGACAGATCGTGGAATATTACTCAGCTACGTCCCTTTTATTCTTAGTTTATCCTTCTTTGTAATCATATATATGTACATGTTCTGTGAGAAATAAAATATTTGGTTGCCTGAATATTTTCTAAGAAGGTTTTACCATCTTATTTCCAAATGATCATGTCATAGTCGAAAATCCCAGAATGCTTGAAAGTACTTTATGCTCATGTTCGTTCTGGTTTAGATTTCCGATTCTAAAAAACTACTACCCTCGGGTATAACTCTAAAAATTTCTAGTCCTTACTTTGGTTATTTGTCTGATTGCTGGATGCGGGCATTTTCCGAGTAGTGAATTGTTGGTACTGGAAGCCAGCTTTGTTTCCGTGTTTAAACTAGTTTAGCAATTGAGCTCCATTGCTCGGCAAAGTTTCTGGCAGAAGGTTTAGCCGGCTCACGAAAGGGACGAGGCGGAAAGCCAGATAAACGATAAGTATGGATGAAAAAATACAAGTGCTTATGTAAACATATCAGGCACGCAAAAAGTTTAAAAGCCAAAAGTGCTGAATAGATCAAAAGCTTAGCACTAGCAAAATCATAGTACTTCATATTTACAGACGCATCATGTTTTTCGGGATAATACAAATATTTCTGGCAATTTATGATGCAGGAGGAGATGAAGGAGCTGCCGGCTCGCTGGGGACGTCGCCTTGGTATTGTTCCGAGATGTCCGCATCCGAGGTGGTGCGTTCATCGTCGGAAACTTCTGCTGATTCTTCTGGAGGAGGAGGCGGAGTGTCCACGCGGGTGAAGAAAGGGGTCTCGTAGCTGGTCAGGTTAGCCACCTGACACCCATATCTGGCGCAGGAGTGCATGATAGCTTGAAGGTCCTGCTCCTGGCCGTCTTCATCTACTTTGCAGTACCCTCTAGTCACTTGCCATATTTCCATGTTTCCATGGTGGCTCATGACCATGGTGAGAGCGTTCTGCGCCGCAGTCCGCGTGTAGGACATGTTCCAATCCCGAACAAGTTGCGGCATCTCCTTTGCCTTGTCCCGCACCTGGAAATCCGACATGTTGTGCATGTCTGGAATCTTGAGAGCTTCGCCGATGTCCTCAAGGGATTGGCGGAAGTCATGAAGCAGGTCACCGACTTGTGTAAGCCGGTGGGTGCGGGGCTCGGTGGAAGAAGAGTCCGTCAAGTTCAGAGGACCTATACACAAAACAAGTTAAGAAAAATCCGACATTGGTAGAAGTCGAAGAAAAAGACAAATCAGACAGATGGAACGTACCGAAAATGAAGTCGTCAATTTTGGTCTTCTCCTCCCGGAGACTCTAGAGTTCAGCCCGGAGCGCCTGGGAAAGGTCCCTCCCTCTGCTAAGCTCATTCTTGAGGTCCGAGATTGTTTGATCTTGAGCAATGATCTTGCGATCACGCTCTTCAGTAGCCATGGAGGAGGACTCAAGGACTTGAGCTATGCTATTTTCATGATTTGCCTTGAGCTGGTCCAACTCTTGGCGAAGCTCCTTGTTATCCACTACCAAGGTCTTGAGGTTCTCGGCCTCTTCAATCATAGCACAAGATTGTTTCACCAGTGCTGTAAGTCAAAAAGAACAACAGTTTAGAAAAATTCGACATTGAAAATAACAAAGACAAGGTTTGAGTCTTAGAATGTTTACCTTCGGCCTCATCCTTGGCAACTTTAAGTTCAGCATTTTTAAGTCGGAGAGCCTTGATCTCTCTCCGCTTATCACAGACATTCTTCAATAAATCATGGTTATAGGAATATACTTTCTGTAAGTCAGAATACCCAAAGTCAGAAAGCTAGTAAAGACTCAGGCTAATATTTTTCTATATCAGTACGAGCCTTGGGGGCTACACTAGTTCATTCTTTGGCATCCTAATGAAGCATAAACCCGGATTATATATCCTACTTCATGCTTGGGGGGCAGAGGATATGATATGAAATAAAGGAAAAAAAGGAGTTGGAATTCCGACTTACATATTGTTCGCGAGTGAGTTTATCCAAACTCGCGTTCACCTCAACGGCAACCTTCTCAGCAAGAGTCAGAGGGGTCACATGAGCAGTTGGAAGCTCCCCGGACCTGATCCTCTCGTTGCGAAGAAGCACTTGTTCAAGAAGATTGGAGTGCTTGACGTCCTCTGCTTCTTGCGCTTCTTCTTCGGAAAATAAGGTACTTTTCTCCAGGCATTGCCTGGCGAGCCGCTGGATTTCTTCAGCAGATTTCCGGGACATGCCAAACTTTGCAAGTCTCGGATTGCTGATAAGGTTTTCGGCGAAAGTTTCTGCCGAGGGATCATTACCCAAAGAGGGTTCACCCTTATCTAAATCTGACTCACCCATGGTGACGTCAGTTTGCGATTCAAGGACCGCAGCCTCCGTCGAAGGAGCCGGATCTTCTGCGACGACCGGAGAAGGAATGGTCACCGGCGTTGCAGAAGGTTGAGGGGCAGGAGTCGGAGGAGCCACGGCAGGGGAAGCTATGGTAAGTTTCGTCTGTCGCAGGGGCTTCGAAGAAGTTCCCTTCCCCTTGCCCTTGATGAGCGGTTTTGCTCTGAGAATGTAGTAAAGTCGGAAACATTACATCTCAGAAAGAAATTTGAGTAAAGTACAAAGGCGAAAGTTGTGATTGAAAGTTACCTCTTCACGACAGGCACCTCCTTTGTGCCAACAACCACTATTGGAGCTTTCCGCTTCTTGAGCGCAAGGTCCGGCAATGGGACCACCTCTGTCTCCTGAGAAAACTCAGGAGGATATCCTTCAAGCGGAGCAAGTTCCAACTCGGGGAGGTCAGCAAGCTGAAAATAAGAAAACATATCAGCATTGCAGTGTAACTCAAAGATTGAAACACATAAAAGGTGTACTAATGGAAGCTTACCAGCACTACGGGGTTTTCCGCCGTATGCATATCCAGAGAAACCTCCGGGATCCTCCTCTCGATCCGCTCCCTGATCAGCCACTTGATCTGGCTTATATAGCCCTGAGTGGTGTAGGCTTTGGGGCTGATGCGGAGGGAGTCTTTCTTGGACGACGTGATGGAGTGCATCAGTCGATCCCCGTGGTACTGAAGGGGCTGGATCCGGTGTGAGACCCAGCATTGGACCAAGTCGGATCCCTTCAGTCCCTTGTGTTTGATCAAGTATTTGATCCGCCTCTTAGCGAGGATCAGATCGTCGGTGAGAGCCGGAGCAGCCTCGTCCCAAGACGGTTGGGCCGTGGCAGCTCCGTCAACAAAAGCCGGCAAAGCAGTAGCTTTGTTGGGAGCCGGAATATCCCTATGGTAAATGAATGTGGCTGGCCATTGTTTGACCGAGTCACTGGCTAAGATTTTGCGATACGCGCGCTCATGTCTAAGCGAAAATCTAATAGTGCCGGTGATGTAAGGAACACCGGCAGTGATAGAGTTTCTCCGGACATGAAAATAGTACCGGAATAGAGTCAAACTCGGCCTAATGCCGAGAAAGCCCTCACACAAAGAAGCATAAGCACTCATCTCTAAGAGAGAGTTGGGAGGAAGATGATGGAGTTGAACTTCGTAATGATCAATCACCTCGGAGAAGAACTCTGAGGGAGGAAACGACAAACCTCTGTCGAGGTGGGTGTCGAAGTGGACCTGCTCGTCGGCGCGCGGGTTGGGGATGGTTTCCTCGAAGCCGCTCCGCCAGTCGCCGGCGCGGCGGAGCCCTTCCTTCTCCACATTCTAGAGCTTCTCGTCGTTGAGGACGTAGGGGATCCAGAGCCCACGGAAGCTTTCTTTCTCCGCCACCGCTTCCATCGCCGTCGTCGCCGCCGCTGCCGCCAAGCCGGAAGAGGAAGATGAAGCCATTTCTCCGGTGGGTAGTTGACCTAGGATGGGCGGCGCTGGGGTTTTTTGGGGGAGAAACGGATGAGCTCTGGGCACAAAGAGAGATTGGGAGGAGAGGAAAAGGCAAAGGACTGGTGAAAGGAGAAGGAGAAAATCCTAACTCCTTATATCCACCTAAATGCGCCAAGATTTGTGCAGATGCTACAGTGTAGCCGCCACGCGTCGTGGAAGGAACTGGGAAGGACCCACGCAATGATTACGTCACCTTGATCTCCACGCACGCATTGAAACGGCGCCTCGGTTCCACGAACCACGGACCCACCAACAGTCGTGCTGACGGAATGCCTGTCAGATGATGTGACTTAACCATGACTTGTGTCAGATGGTGTTAGAGACCAAGTTCCGGCTTAGTTTGAAATCAAGCTGGAAAATCCGAGTAACCTGTTGATAGGTCCGACTTATTTTTAAGACCCAGATCGTATTTTTTGTTGTGAAGTTTCAGGAACCCTTCAAGATTATGCAAGCCGAAGATCAAGCTAGACGATGATGAATCCAACTTTGGATCTTGGAGGCCTCCGGGGGCTGCTGTTGGGGATATACTTTTCGGGTATCCTCACAGTTCCTCACTGACCAGGGTGGCCCACTTCGAGTTAGAGCTTTGCTTCACGGGCGGCCCAGACAGGGAGAAAGACGGAGTCCAATCCGGCTACGGGAAGGCCCAGAAGACTTACCGACTTAGGCCCATAATGTTACTTGTAGTTCAAGATGTACTCTGTAACCGACTCTTAGTCATAGCCGGATAGATCTCTCCTGTAAACCCTATGCCGGATATCTATATAAGCCGTCCTAGGGAGAGCCTTTAGGGCACAACCTAATACTTTAGACCCTCAACTCGCACAGGCAAACACTTATAACCCATATTCCGGCTCTGCCGTATTACTGGATTGCTAGCAGGAGTAGGATCCATCCAAAGCCGATGGATTCGAACCTGGGTAAACTTGTGTGCTCACCGTCCCGGAACACCATACGTCTCACACCCCTCTCTTCCGCACACCTCGAGGACCCCCTCATGGCGTACTTGTCCTCAATCCGACGACAGCCATTACTGCTCTCTTAGATGGTCGCTCCCAGTCTTTTGCCAACCTCCATACCAAGTATGAGTTCCACTCGTGCATCCAACTCCAAATAAAACCAAGTTATTCCAAAGAGTCCACCATACCTACCTATTAGCATTTGCTATTCCAAGTATATTCATGTTTTTATCTACCTTCCGAATTAAACTTGTTATGTGAAAATTAGTGATTAAATCTCTCACGAACTTGATGGCACACTTTACTTTTCTTGCCCCTAATAAACTTGAACAATTGAGTCATCTATGTTGTATATGCTTGCACTTATACGTTGGGGATTAGCAGAACCATGCTGTCATGGGGAATGCTTTCAACATTGCACTTCTACATTGTACCCAGTTGATATCATGCTCTTTTGTTTATGGATGTCGTCGGTGTGAAATGGAAAGGGAGCTTTTAAGTCCATGGAGTTATGTATGTGTGTTAGAGAAACACCTGGGCAGCTGGTCTAATCCATGCCTAATCATGGTGGAAACCTGCAGCCCATAATGAGAAATCTATGAAGCATTCTTCTTCTAAAAAAAGAGATAGAGATTGAGAAAAAAAGATGAGAAAAGAGCGAAAAAAGAACCATTTCCCATGGTAAATAAGAAGATGCTGAGATGCTTATCGTCTGCTTGCCTTGTCATTTTGATAAGGGGATTCTTTCGTATCATCGGGCAAGGGGTACCCCGTTGGCAGTTCTCTATGATACACATGTACTTACTATGACAAGAACTTACCGGTAACTAAACTTGACAAGCATGAGGAGCAGCCCTCGTATTCAAGGGACATGAGATTGCCAACTTATACTTTGTCAAGCATATACTCCATAGTTTGTTCACTTTAACCTTAATCACTTCAAGATGCTTATGATAGGGGCAATGAGTGCTAAAAGCTAATAAGTATCATAATTTTTTGGAGCTCTTTATGAGATTTGAATCCCTGCTTCCTTCTATGAAGGCCTTTCTTTTAGTTTTATGTTGAGTCTCCATTTTCTATCTTTATGCACCTATTGAGAGAGCATAGTGGCCATTCTTAGTTCTATGTGCATTGTCCCAAGACTTGTTGATTGATGCATAACTTTGATATTGCTTTTTCTTAAACTATTTGTATCTAGTCACCCTTATGAACTTTGAAGGTGTCCTATGCATTTATGTTTTGCTACTCTATGAGGGACAAGCTGAATACCATTCTCATTATGCTTTCTTTATGTGAAACAAACAAATGTCTTGAAAAGCATTGTTATTTATGAATCTTTGTTTGTGCCTTTTCATGCTACAACATAGTTTCTATGTCTTATTGATAGAACTATATCTTCCATGCTATGTTAGCGTACTATGATCCCAGCTATGAAAGTATGATCCCTAGGCCTTGTTTCTAAACGTTGGAACACCGTTTGCAACTAGATCTGTTATATGTTTGCTTGCTTCCATCTTTTTGCCTTTAGTCTTTTCCTCCCGTCATTCTCTTTTCTGGCACCGTTGTCTTATATCTATACCACTTGTATTTCACTATCTCTTTGTCGAATTAGTGCACCTATACACCTGACAAGTGTATTGGGTGTGTTGAGGACACAAGAGACTTCTTGTATCTTGATTGCAGGGTTGCTTGAGAGGGATACCTTTGAACACTTCCTCCCTAAGTTCGATAAACCTTGGGTAATCCACTTAAGGGAAAACTTGTTGCTGTTCTACAAACCTCTGCACTTGGAGGCCCAACAACTGTCTACAAGAATAGAAGTGCGTAGACATCAGAGACTCAGCGTAAAAGTAAAAAAGAAAGTCCCTTCATAAGAGGAAAGCAGGGATTTCAAGTTTCATAAAGAGCTTCCAAAAATTATGGTACTTATTAGCTTTCAACTCTCATTACCCCTATCATAAGCATCTTTTAGGCGATTAAGGTTATAGTGAACAAATATGAGGATATGCTTGCAAGTTATAAGTCAAAAATCTCATGCCCCTTGCCTACCAGTCCCGGACCTCATGCTACTCAACTTTAGTCACAAATAAGTTCTTGTCATTGTAAGTACATGTGTATCATGGAGAATCGGCAACAGGGTACCCCTTGCCCCATGATATAGGAGCTATCCCATATCAAAATGACAAGGCAACAGAGAATAAGGATCTGAGTGATCTTTTTATTTGCTATTTGCATAGGTTTTTATTGAGGATGCTTCACAAAATGCTCACTATGGTTATGCTGCAAGTTTCCACCATGATTAGGAATGGCTTAGGCTAGCCGCCCATGCATTTATCTAACACATATACAAACTCCATGAGCTTACAAGCTCCCCTTTTATTTCACACCTTCGAGATCCATAAACAAAAGAACATGATATCAACTGAATAATAAGTGCAATGTTGAAAACATTCCCCATGACAGCATGGTTCTGCTAATTCTCAACTTATAAAGTGCAAGCATATACGCAACCTAGATGGACGCAATGGTTCAATTTTATTAAGTGCAAGAAAGTAAAGTGCGCCATCAAGTTCGTGAGAGCCTTAATCACTAATTTTCACATAATAATTTGGAAGGGTAGATAAAAGCATGAATATACTTGGAATGGTGTAACACACCATGCATAAGAATTTATAGTGGACTCTTTTGAATAACTTGGTTTCTTGGGGGTTGGATGCACGAGTGGGACTCATACTTAGTACATGTGCAGGCTTAGCAAAAGACTGGGAGCGACCAACTAAGAGAGCACTAATGGCCATAATCATGCAAAGAGACAAAACATTATTACTTAAAGCATAAAGTGATATTATAAGTCAAAAAACTAAATTATCATAGAGGCTAAGGTGACTGATACATAGTCTTAACATGGTGTAAGCATGTGCCAAGTCAACCCAAATAAAGCATCGAAGGAGAATACCGCAATATTATGCTTTTGTATGCTAAAACAACGCACGATTCTTTCAAGGCACATTATGCAATCTCAATTGTTTGGAACAAGTCATGCTATAGCAATAATTACTAAGCATTAAGTCAAAGCAATATCAAACATGACATGATAAAGTCTAGGCCACAGTCAAAACAAAACTCCTTTTGTACCACTTATAAGCATGAACTTTCCTACTCTTTTCCAATCACCAATCAACTTATTTGAAATATAATATGAATGCAGGGGTTCATAAAATTTATTTAAGAAAACTAAACAAAAATAAAACTAAAAGAAAAAACGAAGACGCTCCAAGAACAACACAATTGTGCATGAAACAATAAAAATGAAGTGTTTTGGAAGAAAACCTGAGATTTTTATTGATGAAGAAGGGGATGCCTTGGGAATCCCTAAGCTTTGACGCTTATACTTCTTGAATATTTCTTGGGGTGACACGGGTGGCATCCCCAAGCTTGAGATTTTTTCCATACTTCATCTTATCATATTATTCTTCCCCTACACTTGAAAATTTTCCTTCACACAAAACTTCACACAATCCTCATTAGCAACATTAGTGCATTCAAGATAATTGGTCCTATGGTTTAGTTTCATCGCAAGTAAAACTTCCATTAGAAAACAAACTACTGTAGCTATTTTTTCTAAAAGCTCCAGTGATCAAAGAGAACTCAAAGAGAAAGAAATTAAGAGGCAAATGCAAATAATGGCAGAAATCTATCAAAACAGACCAGCAGGTAAAAACCAATTTTTTTGAAGACCTTCGGTTGCTCAAATCGAAAAGTGCTGACCTAACTAAAGTTAGATAATAAACTGGGGCAGAAGCACAAAACATTACAGCTGAATTCGATGTACAGAGATTTTTCACGAATTTTTACAGTGGAGCACAAAAATCTGTTTCGGGACAGCAACTTTCCCAAGTCTTACTTCTCTCTCATTAGAGGTTATTCTTGGCACAAAAACAACACAAAAAGGATAAGGAGAGGTTATTACAGAAGTAATAACTTCCAAGACTCATCAAAATAAAAACTTACTGAATAGAAATTTGGGTTATCTCCCAATTAGTGCTTTTCTTTAACGCCTTTGAGCTAGGCATAGGAAGCAAGATTCAAGTATTCTCAAATGAAGAAGCATTAAGATCAATACCAGAATATCTTCAACAAGGCAAGGTATCTCATCCAAATAAGTTCTAGAGGATCCTCTCTCAATACTCTTGGGTTCACTATTTTCATCAAACGGGTTTTCAGGAACAATCCAGCCAAAATTCTTTTCTAAGGCTTCATGCATTCCTACAAGTTTAAAAGGTATTGGTATTTTAATTTTATCTCCATTTTTGGGTTTGGTTTTTTCCATATTTTCTCATGTACCAATAAGATCTAGACATGAACCTAGCATACTAAAACAATCGAAGAACTTTCTCGCTTCCTTAACAACATCATAGATTTTTTAAAGTAAAGTTTCTAGAATAAAATCTCTTTTTCAGTAACCTCAATATCTTTAAGTTTAAGAAACATTAGTTGCATCATGGGGTTAAGGTTAACAAACCTAGCCTCCAACATGTGTACTAAAGAAGCTGCAGCAATTTCATAATTTGGAGCAAGTTCTGCTAAAGATCTATCCTCAATATCCTCATGCTTGCTAACATGATTAAAGAATTCTTCAATATTATCTTTCCCAATTATAGAGCCACTACCTATTAAAATGTCTTTTAGGGTGAACTAAGGGATCAACATGGTGAGCTAAGAACGAGGTGACAACTATAGAAAGTAATAAATGTTTTTGTATTTTTGATAAAAGAAACAAACCAGTACAAGTATTTTTTTGTTTAAAAAAAAGAAAACTAAGCAAAAGTAAACTAAGCAAAAGTAAAAACAAAGTAAAGAGATTGGTTGCGAGAGACTCCCCTTGTGAAGCTGTCCTTGACTCCTTGGCAACGGCGCTAGAAAAAGTGCTTGATGGCTCAAAATGTAGAGCTCGTTGGGGACCCCAAGAGGAAGGTATGATGAGCAAAACAGCAAGTTTTCCCTCAGTTATGAAACCAAGGTTATCGAACTAGTAGGAGCAAGGAAACAACCCCAAGGTGTTGCTAGCAACTTGGAATCCTGCAGAACACAACCACAGAACTTTGCCCCCAACTTACAGTGAGGTTGTCAATCTCACCGGTTTGCTGAAAACAAAGGATTAAACGTATTGTGTGGAAGATAGTAATAGGTTGCAGAAAGTAAACAGTAAATAGTAACAATAGATGGTATGGCAATGGTAAAAGTATGGACCGGGGTCCATAGTTCACTATAGGTGATTCTCCTTAAGATAAATAACATGTTGGGTGAATAAATTACAACGGGGCAATTGATAGATTCGAGAAAGCATACAATGCATATACTAGACATCTTGACTCCTATGAGATTTGATTGGGAATTACAACATTATACATAGACCGTAATCCAACTACATCTATGACTAATAATCCACCTTTAGGTTATCATCTGAACTCCTTCTAGTATTAAGTTGCAAGCAACAAATATTTGCATTAAGCAAAGTTTGTAAAGTAAACAATACGATTGTCCTAGGGACAAAGGATTGTTGTTTTCTCCCTAGTAGCAATAGCACATCTAAAACCTTAGAGATTCCTATCACTTCCCCGTATTACTAGAGGCATGAGCCCACTATCGAGCATAAATACTCCATCTTGGAGTTGCAAGCATCTACTTGGCCAAGATAGTTACAAACAACGGAGAGCATGCAAGATCACAAATAACATAGACATGATAGAATCAATAATCAATCTAAAATAGCATCTCAATATCCATCAGATCCCCACAAAAAAACATGTAAGATTACAAATAGATGATCTTGATCATGAACGGAGCTCACAAGATCTAAACATGATAGCATAAAGGAGGAGAACCAACCATCTAGCTACTACATGGACCCGTAGTCCAGGGATGAACTACTCACGCACCACACCGGAGGCAGGCATGGTGATGAAGAAGGCCTCCATGGTGATCTCTCCCCTCCGACATGGTGCCGAGAAGAGCTTTAGATCCCTCCCGATCTAGGGATGGAGATGACGGCGGATACAGACTCTTTCGTGGAATTTTGATCGGGTCCTTAGGGTTTTTGTCCCGGGAGGCTTTTATAGGCGAAGGGGCAAGGTCGATGGAGCACCAGGGGGCCCACACCCCTGGTGGCGCCCTCCCCCAGGCCGGGCCGCCACTAGGTGTGGACGCCCTGGTGCACTACTTCGTCTCCCATCTGGACTCCGTGTTGCTTCGGGTAAAATATTGACTTTGGCTTTTGTCCGGTCCAATTCCGAGAATATTTCCTTACTAGATTTTCTGCAACCAAAAACAGCAGAAAATAGGCAACTCGCACTATGGCATCTTGTTAATAGGTTAGTCCCATAAAATGTATAAAAATACCTCAAAGTATGAACAAAACATAAGAAAGTAGATATAAAGCAAGCATGGAACATAAAAATTTATAGATATGTTTATGACGTATCACGCAGCTATAGCGAACAGCCAAGACGGCATTCCCTGTCACCAAGTGACGCGAGACAGTGGATCAACTCTAACATAGAAGCACGACGCTACGAGTCGGATAACGTCTATGTGGGTCCAAAATGCTTCAGACCGTGCATTCGAGAAACAAGATTCCTGGAAGGATTTGCCATCTCAAGACACATCCATCCTTACGACGGTGTAGCTAGGCCAGATACTTGGGTCCAAGATTTTTTCCAGGCTTGCTGCATCACCAAAGGCGGAAACAGCTTGGTCGCGACCCGGTATCTCCCACTTATGCTGCGGAAGACGGCACGATCCTGGCTTAATGAACTTCCGGAGAATACCATCCACAACTGGTATGACATACAAAGCGTGTTCTTTCAGAATTTCAAAGGCACATATTGGAGGCCCTGTATGGTAGGAGACCTACAGCGTTGCACTCAAAAAGTCGGAGAAACTTGCCAAGATTACCTCGGATGACGGATCGACACCAAGAACTCCTGCAAAGGGGGTAAATGATCAAACTGCGATTGAAGCTTTCATTGCAGGACTCCCAATAGGTTTACTACGTCACCGCTTGAAATGCGACAAAGTCAATGATCTGGGAGAGATGACAGAAACAACAAGCAAATATGCAGATGCCAATGATGACATAGAAGTACTACTAAATGTCCTGGCGGTACCACAGTCGGCAAAACAGCCGAAGCAACAAGCTCAGAAGCGCAAGAATACCTCGGAAGAAAAACCCAACGTGGAAACGGCACTGGTCACTGCAACTTTCAAGTCTGGAGGACGAGGAGGGCGTGGAGGCGGTCACGAACGCGGTCGTGCGATGTCAAGAGTCCAGGGTAGAGGAGACCAGCAACCTAGCAAAACCTACTCTTGGGTCGACATTGCCAATAACACATGTGTGCATCACTTAGATGCCAACGGGGGCTCGTCTCACACAAACGCTGAGTGTCGTTTCAATGACGACATCAAGAAAGACGATATCACTGGCTACAGGGCTAAGCGGAAGAAGGGAAAAAAGTATCCCGAAAAAGAAAAGGAGACCAAGGAAGATTCCAACATGGAGGAAGCTGACCCTTCAAATCCCAAGTCGAATGGAAAGAAGAACTTCCCAATGAAGAAAGAAATGTATGTCATTTTCCTTGGGTCTCAACCAGCTAAGGTCAAGAAGGTAGTTTTGCATGAGCTCAACGCAACTATTCCGGTTGTCCCATAATTCTTGGGCTGGTCGGAAGTGGCAATCACCTTTGACTGTGTTGATCATCCGCCTAAGTTGCACTAGCGACGAAAATACGCCCTAGTATTCAATCCACTTATTGACGGCTATGGTTTCTCCAAGACTCTCATGGATGGTGGCAGCAACATCGATATTCTATATGTCGAAACGCTACGTCGGATGCGGATCTTGGAGACACAACTGAATCACAACTCTGTGATCTTTCACGGAGTTGTCCTAGGAAGACAAGCAAATTCTTTGGGAGAGATCACTTTGGATGTTACCTTTGGAACTCCAAAGAACTATCAGACAAAAGCACTTTCCTTGAAAGTGGTCCCGTTCAAGAGTGCATACCATGCTATATTCGGATGTCCGGCTTACTGGGCTTTTATGGCTCGTCCATGTTAGATCTACAATATGATGAAAATTCCAGGTCCCAACGGCATGATGACCATCAGGGGAGACCCAAAGAAGGCGCAAGAGTGCGAGGACAAAAATGTCGCCTTTGCTGAAGCCGTGTTGCACGCCTAGGAATACTAGGAGATCAAGAAGACCATCAAGCCGTCCGAGATGCCCGCAACGAAGAAGGAGGTGACAAAGCCGACTCCGGAGTTCAAGGCATCGGAAGAGACGAAGATGACGCCATTGAATGATGATGACCCCTCCAAGGTGACCTAGATAGGTGTAGGTTTAGATAGAGCATGGGAAAGCACGCTCATCAAGTTCCTCCAAGCAAATCAAGATATCTTCGCATGGCAGCCATCTGACATGACCGGAGTACCTAGGGAACTTGCTGAGCACTCTGTAAATGTACACCCAAATGCTAAACCCGTAAAATAGTACTTATGACGTTTCGGCGATGAAAAGCGAAAAGAAATAGCTAAGGAACTAGCCTGGCTCAAGTTAGCCGGATTCATAGAAGAGTTCATCCACATTGAGTGGTCGGCCAATCCTGTAATGGTCCCTAAAAAGGACACCACTGATTTGAGGATGTGTGTTGATTATACCGCCTTGAACAAGGCTTGTCCCAAAGATCCGTTCGCTCTGCCTAGAATTGATCAAGTTATTGATTATACGACAGGCTCGGAACTCCTATGTTTTCTCAACGCATATTCCGGCTATCACCAAATTCAGATGAAGGAATCAGACAAAGTCAAAACTTCATTCATAACACCCTTTGGAACCTTCTGTTTCATTACGATGCCTTTTGGGCTCAAGAACACAGGAGCTACGTACCAGCGCACTATGCAGTGTTGCCTCCACGATCAAATCGGACGCAATGTACATGCATATGTGGATCACATTGTGGTGATGTCCAAAAAGAAAGAAACCCTAATTTCTGACTTGGAGGAAATGTTCTCCAATCTACGCAAATATAACATAGTTCTTAACCCGAAGAAATGTTTCTTTGGAATACCAACCGGAAAATTGTTAGGTTTCATCATGTCTCAAAGAGGCATAGAGGTGAACTGAGACAAAATTAAGGCTATACTCAATATTTCCAGGCAGACGCGCCTGAAGGACGTTCAAAGACTAACTGGTTGCATTGCTATAGTCAGTCGGTTTGTAAGCCAGCTCGGTGAAAGAGCTACACCACTCTACAAGCTCCTGAAAAAGACTAAAAAGTTTGTTTGGAGTGACGAAGCTGAAGCTGCACTACAAGACCTGAAGGCAGTACTCTCATCTGCTCCTATCCTTGCAGCACTGGAACCGCAGGAACCGATGTTGCTCTATCTTGGTACGACAAACAGAGTCGTCAGTGTCGTCATGGTGGTGGAGAGACCAGAGGACAAATAGGAACACCTGGTGCAACATCGGACTGATTACCTCAGCGAAGTCCTAACTGAATCAAAGCAGTGGTATCCGCATTATCAAAAGCTGGCTTACGGTGTGTTCTTCGCATCCTGGAAGTTACAACATTATTTTCAGGAACATCCAATTACCATGGTGAGCATAGCTCCCATGAGAGATATAATTAAGAACAGTGATGCTACAGGACATGTCGTAAAATGGGGCATAGAGCTTTTAGCTTTTGACATTGAGTACAAACCTCCTACAACAATCAAATCCCAAATCCTTGCTAACTTTATCGCTGATTGGACAGAGACAACAGAGAATATGACCCTCCCAGAGTCAGAATACTGGACCTTACATTTTGATGGGTCTAAGGCGCTCGAGGGCTCAGGGGCTGGTATGGTGCTCAAGTCACCCCAAGGAGATAACCTTTTCTATGTGTTGCAGATCCACTTCACGGCAACAAATAACATTGCCGAATATGAAGCATTGTTGCATGGAATACGGATTGTTAAGGATATTGGCATCCGACGATTAGTGTGTTATGGAGATTCGGATCTTCTTGCCCAACAAGTGTCGGATATCTGTAATGCAAATAAACACATGGCAGAATATAGAGCTGTCGTGGATGAACTATCTAAATCGTTCAAAGGGTTTGAGGTTCAACACATCCCTCGAACAGAAAATGAGGAAGCAGATGCATTATCTCGAATAGGCTCTGCAGGAAAAAGGTCCCGGATGGCGCTTTTTAGAGCACCTCAAAGGTCCCTCTATAAAAGGAGTAGAAGAAGAATATCCGACCAAATCCGACTCACCTTTAGTGGCAGTTCTGGCTGTAATTCCTAGCTGGACCCAACCCTACCTTGATTTCTTGGTAGAAGGCAAATTAAGACGAGGTTCTGAGCCGGCAGATCGTCCGACGAGCAAAAACCTATACAATAATGAATGGTGAGCTCTATAAGCAGAGTGTATTTGGGGTCTTTCAGCGCTGTGTATCTCCGGAAGAAGGAGTGGAAATCTTATGAGAAATCTACGAAGGTGAATGCGGCCATCACGCTGCAGCCAAATCTTTAGTGCCAAAAGCTTTCAGACACGGATTTTTCTGGCTTACAACCAAGGCAGATGTCGAACGGCTAGTCAAGATGTGCAAAGGCTGCCAAAAGTATGCCAAACAAGCTCATGTTCCGGCTGATCAACTGTAACACCCCAAAAATATTAATCAAGATTATCAATTTCAAATCACGTAAGTTTAGGGTTAACAAAATATTTTATTATTAAATTTAATATGAGTGTATGTGTGAATTGCATTAGTGTACAAATGAGTGCAATTGCCATGTTTAATTGCTACAAATGGTAAGGAATGGTTTAAAGATGAATACTACATCATCTAGGCCATTTACAAACAAAATCAAAAGAATATAAAATCAAATATGAATCATATGATCAAATGGTCATTTTGACCAAATTTATCCACTAGACCACTTTGAGTGTTTCTAGTCAAAGATTTCTAATAGAAACATTTCCAAATCTTTTCACCCCTTGCTAGATCAAGTAAAAGTGAATCCAAGAAAACTTTACAAAGTGGCAGAAACTATTTTCAAATCTATTTAAAAGACATTGCAAAATTGAATCAAGTGTATGTACTAACATCGCCACTTCTCAAAAACCACTCAAATCAATTCACCTTGGCAAACCCAAGCAACCATAGGCTATCAAGCAAGTACTCAGAACACTTACCAAAATTCATCCAAAAATTCAAATCTTGAATTCATGCAGCCATTTGGTCGAGCACCTGGCAGGCACCATTAAACATTGCCTAACTTCGACTGTTCTGAGCAGTAATTGATTGCCACTAGTGCCCCATTTCTCTCCCCTGGTCTCCCCAGCACCTAGCATTGAAGTGGACATGCTCCCCCTTTGCCGTTCGCACCAGTGCTATGTTGCGCGAGCTCACCGTACCCGTACCGATTGACCAAGCACCACTCGCCATAGACCGCGCCGCCCTCTCCCATGATGTCCAAGAGACAGGCGACACTCCACCGCCACCCTATGTCCACCCCTCGACTAGAGACAGGCCATGGACCAGCCGTGATAGCCACGCCCACTTCTCTGTCCGCCATGCCGAGAGCGCGCCAGAGCGCCCTAGCCTGCGCACACACGCCGCGCCTCGACCTCTCCGCGCGTACCCGCACTCACCATGACCCCAGCTAACCCCCAGACACGCCTGTTCGTCGCCGCACGAACCATGGACACTGTGCGCCGTCTCGAACGCCGTCGTTCCCGCAGAGAGCACGAACTTCTCCTGACCGTTCTCGACCGGCCCTTGTCGCGCCATCACTCGCATGACCACCGCCATGAAGCACCGCGTCGACCCCTACCCGTAGCCATGCCGATAGCCCTCTGTAACGACGTCGCCGACGAGCCCGAGCCATGCCGATCTGTCCCTCTTGCCGGTGTATAAATAGAGGCCATCCCAGCCCTCATTCACCACACAATCTCACTCCCCTCTCTCTCAGAAACCTCCCACACCTCTCCCTAGAGCAAGGGGAGCACCACATCGCCGGAATTTCACCGAAGCCCGTCGTTGTAGAGGAGAAGAGGAACTAGAGCTAGGAGCCGCCCCAGGAGCCACCGCGACCACCATGCGACTCGCCGTCCACGACAACCTCATTTTCCCCCATCGCCGACCTTAGCTGGATCCCAGGTGAGCCCCCACGTACCCCCACCGTCGCGATCAAGGTTCAATCTCGCCGGAGCTATTCGACGGAGACGACGAACCACAGCCATCAGATCCTAGTCTAATCGTAGGGCTGAGATTGAAACTTACTACTTCGCATTAGCTGAGTCGCTGACGAGTAGGACCCACCTGTTAGTAGCCCGTTGCGTGTGCACCGCGTAGCTGGGCCGGCCCATTTAGTTTCCCGCGCAGAGCCTGTCGACTCAAATAGTTTTTTTTTCATTTTAGTTAAAACTAGATTCTATCACTAGATTCAAAAATCAATTCAAAGAGATTCATTGAACCAAATTGCATGATTCCAATTTTGTTAGAAAGGTTCTCAAAATATCTATCCAAGCCCATTGGATTCAAACCATTTGAAATTATAGATCACCTATACAAAAAATAACAAGACAGAGAATTTTCCAACTTCAAACATTTTTCAGAAATCAACCATAAATGCTTTTGAGTTGATCCCAACTCTCAAAAATCACATTTGACAAAATCTATCTGAATATGTAAAAATATTTAGGTCTACATGTAGTGATCTTGGACTAGGACCAAAATAATGCTATATAGGAATTTCTAGTCACTTTAATTTTATTAAATAGTGATTTTAAACTTTATAAAAGGTGAACACCACTTTAAATCACATTCCCAAGTATTATAATATGTGGTGATGACATGTGTCAACATGATCACATATTTTAATTGGAGAATATTAAATCTTAAGTATTTTTCAATGAGTAGAAATTACTTTTCTAAAATAAGATAAATAAGACTAGGTCTTTATTTCATGTAATGATTGTGATGATGCTAGATCATCAAGTATGAGCCTTTGTGTGCTACATAGAAGTAGTTATGTATTCTTTGGTGATTGTGTACCTCGTATTCATTTATAGTTGCTAGTACCGACCCGGGATACGAGGAGGAGTAAGAAGAAGAAGAAGAGAACTTCAACCACTTCACTACTCAAGGCAAGCTAACACTTGCAAACTTCATAATATGCAAGCCATCACTAATTGCAAGTTAGATCTATGCATACTATATATGCAAGCCTAACACTGCAAGCTAACACTTGCAAGCTTCATACCTATGCAAGATAACATATACAAGATGCATTAGGCATCCTTTGGTTATGGAACCTTGATTATACCAACCCCATGTTTTATTTGCAAGCTTTATTCTTTTACTTTTACCAAAGTTCTTTACGTTTAGTTAGTGATTTGTGAGTATTGGAAAAATAGGATAGATGCCATAAAGAGTACAAAACTAGGCCTAAGTAGTTATACTTAGATGCCATTAAAAAATCATAAAAATAGGTTTGGATAGTTACACTAGATTAGCACCCTCATTAGTGAATACCCTCAACTTTAGTGGCTAGTGCTAAGCATAAAAGTTGATCACTTTAGATGGGAAGACTTGGTGAAAATGATTCTGAAAACCTTGGAATGATGATTCATTCTATTGAAATGTTTTGACATGTGTTCAGAAACACAATGATTGATGATGAAAATGTTGAGGCATGAGCCTTGGCCCTTTATAAAAACTGATGGTTCGGTTCGTATGCGGTACCATTCCAATTTTACCGTACAACCACAATACCCGAATTGGGTAGGGCTTAACTGGAAGTTTATATGCCTTAGTATGGGTTCCCTCGCGGAAAGAGGTTGAGCTGAGGCTACCACGTGAATTTGAATGGTCACCTATGCAGTGCCTAGGATGGCAGATGATCATGGCTGGGAGGCCAAGCTCCTAGGAGAGGTGCCTATACAAGAGTGTGTAATTGAAAGGTTATGATTGATTATCCGCATACTAAGTATGATGATTCAAGGTTATTCCTGACGGATGTATCAAATTTCGTGGTAAAAGTGCACCACCTTTGCGGAGTGTCAAACTATTCGAATAGCCGCGTCCGCGGTCATGGACAGTTGGAGTGGCCATACTGTTCCGTTGTCAGATGTTTTCAAAATGATTTGTGAATTGAACTATGACCTTGGCTTGACCACAACAGGGTTGTGGACATGAAAACTAGGTTCCCACTTAGGTGATGTAGAAAATTAAATTAGGTTCTTTAATTTTGAACTCCTTATGAAATAAACATGGCTTTTGCAAATAAACCTAGAGCTTAAGATTCCTACTAGAACTACCTTACTTGTTAGTGATAGTTTGCGAGTACTTAAAGAGTACTCATGGCTTTGTCCCTGGCTATTCCCGTGGCCAGACTATGAGGAGGACTACTAGGAAGATGGACAACAGGAGGTCTATGACAACTAGGATCATCTCCCATCGTCAGCATTGCCTGTGACCCTGAAGATGGAGCCCCTACTATGTTTACTTTCCGCTGCTTTGATTGTATTAAGACTAGATCATGAGATCCTTTATTTGTAAGACCTTTATTATGGTTTGTAATGGATGATGTAATGTGGTACCAATTTTGTTATGTCTCGCAAAAATGGTAATCATGGGATTGTGATGTATGGCATAACAGGCATCTGGGATTAAAAATCCGGGTGTTGACATCAGCTGGGAACAATACCTATAACATGGCCTTTTGCGGTCTGGGGGCTTGACATGGTAGAACCGTTTAAACGGGATCCAAGTGGATTTACTCATCTCTTAGTGATGGTGGATAAATTCACAAAATGGACTGAGGCTAAACCCGTCACCAGTTGTGATGGAGCAACAGCCAGAAGATTTGTCGAGGATGTTATAATCCGATACGGTTATCCCCAGAGCATTATGATGGACAACGGGAGTAACTTCTCTATGGGAGAGCTTGCCAAATTCTGCAATGAGCAAAATATCCGGCTTGACATTGCGTTAGTCGCACATCCACAGGCTAATGGACAAGTCGAAAGAGCAAATGGTTTAATCCTACAAGGCCTAAAACCAAGACTCGAAGCACCACTACGACGTGTTGCGGCGGCTTGGGCAGAGGAATTACCTTCTATGATATGGAGTTTGCGAACAACTCCGAACAGGTCAACCGGATACACACCTTTCTTCTTGGTCTATGGTGCAGAAGCAGTTCTTCCTAGCGATTTAATTCATACTTCTCCTTGAGTTGCTGCGTACATTGAAGAGGATGCCGAAATCTCTCGACAAAATGATCTCGATTTAATTGAAGAAGTTCGCGTCATTGCTGAGAGGAGATCAATAGCCTATCAACAGAAGTTACGCAAGTATCATAGCCAGAGAGTCAGAAACCGGTCTTTCAACAAGGGTAATTTGGTTCTCCGGCTTGTGCAGAAACGAAAGCACAAACTTTCCCCAGTATGGGAAGGGCCATTTTTAGTTAGCCGAGTATTGCACAATGGTTCTTACTATCTAACTGATATGCAACCAGTCAAAGAAAGACCTTCTACTGAGAAAAGAAAGAGAGATGGAGGCAGTACAGACCCGGAAGAATTAGATAGACCGTGTAATATTGCTCAGCTACGTCCCTTTTATTCTTAAAAATTGTCTTTCCTCGTAATCATATATGTGTACATGTTCAATGAGAAATTAAGTATTGGTTTCCTCAAATTTTTCTAAGAAGTTTTATACTACCATCTTATTTCCGAATGATCGTGTCACAGTCAAAATCCTAGAATACTTGAAAGTACTTTACGGTAATGTTTGTTCTGGTTAAGATTTCTGATTCTGAAAATGCTACCTTCGGGTATAAATTTAAATTAGTTTTTACTTTGGTTATTTATCTGATTGCCGGATGCGGGCATTTTCTGAGTAGTGAATTGTTGGTACTGAAAGCTGTCTTTGTTTCCGAGTTTAAACTGGTTTAGCAATTGAGCTCCATTGCTCGGGAAAGTTTCTGTGTTGAAGGTTGGCTGGCACACAAAAGGGACGAGGCGGAAAGCCAGATAAATGATAAGTATAGATAAGAACATAAAGTGCTTATGTAAACATTTCAGGCACATAAAAATAAAGCCAAAAGTGATAAATAGAAGTAGCAAATCTTAGCACTAGCAAAAGTATTACACTACTTATTTACAACCCGAATTGTTTTAGAATAACACATCATTTTTTTCTGGTACTTTATGATGCAGGAGAAGAGGTAGGAGCTGCTGGATCACTAGAGACATCAACCTCGCCTTGATATCTTTCTGAGACGTTCAAATCTGTAGCGGTTTGATCGTCGTCAGAGACTTCGGTTGTTTCTTCGACAAGCAGAGGAGGCATCTCCACGCGAGTGAAGAAAGGAGTGTCGTAGCTGGTCAGATCAGTTATGTGACATCCATATCTGGCACAGAAGTCCATGATGGCCTTGATATTTTCCTCCTGTCCGTCTTCATCCACTTTACAGTACCCTCTAGGTATTTGCCAGATTTCCATGTTTCCATGGTGGCTCATAACCATGGTGAGGGCGTTCTATGCTGTTGTTCGCGCATAGGACATGTTCCAGTCCTAGATGAGTTGGGACATCTCCTTGGACTTGTCCCGCACCTCAAAGCCAGACATTTTGTTCATGTCTGGAACCTTGAGTACTTCGCCAATATCCTCCAAAGATTGGCGGAAATCGTGAAGCAAATCGCTGACTTGTGTAAGCCAACTGGTGCGAGACTCAGTGGAGAAAAAATCTAGTAAGTTCAGAGGACCTGCGCATATAATGCAAAGGTTAGTAAATATATCCAAACTCCTAGAGTAGAAAAAGTAGAAAGTCAGAAGATAGGGAACATACCAAAGATGACATTCTCTGAGGCTCTGCAGTTCAGCCCGGAGTGCCTCGGAGATGTCCTTCTCTCTAAATAATGCATCATTGATATCCAAGATTTTTTGGTCCTAGGCCGTGATCCTTCGATCACGTTCTTCGATGGCCATGGAGGAGGATTCAAGGACTTGTGTCATGCTACGCTCGTGATCCGCCTTAAGCTTATTCAGCTCTCGACGTAAGTCGGCGTTCTCCACCTCTAGGGTCTTAAGATTCTCGGCCTCTTCAATCATGGCACATGATTGTTTGACCAGTGCTATAAGCAAAAGAAAAACAGTTGAATAAGTAATTTGACTATGATAGTAAAAAAGAGCAAGGTTAAGGACTGAAATGTTCATCTTCAGCGTCATCCCTTGACACCTTTAATTGAGCATTTTAAAGCTGGAGAGCTCTAATCTCTCTCCGCTTGTTGCAAATATTCTTCAATAATTCCTGGTTATATGAATTAACTTTTTGTAAGTCAGAATAATACCCAGAATCAGAAGTCTACTAAAGACTCGGGCTAATATTTTAACTAATATCAGCACGAGCCTTGGGGGTTACACTAGTTTGTTATTTGGCATCCTATGAAAGCATAAATTCGGATTGTCTATCCAACTTCATGCTTGGGGGCTAGGGGATATGATATGAAATAAAAAAGGTGAGTTGGAATTCTGACTTACATGTTGTTCATGAGTAAGCTTTCTTAAGCTCATGTTCACCTTGGTAGTAACCTTCTTGGTGAGGGTCAGCAGGATTACTGGTGGTGGCAGAGCCACACCGGCTCTCAACCTCTCATCGCGAAGACGGATTTGCTCGAGAAGTTTGGAGTACTTGACGTCCTCTGCTTCTTGTGCCTACTCCTCGGTACTGATGTTCCGTCTTTCCAAGCATTCCTGGGCTAGCCGTTGGATCTCCTCTGCAGATTTCCGAGTAATGCCAAGTTTGACAAGACCCGGATTATTGAGGAGGTTTTCTGCAAAAACTTCTGCCGAGGGATCATTACCCATGGAGGGTTCACCCTTATCAACTGCCGAGTCACCCATGGTGATGTTGGTCTGTGAACCAAGGTTCACAGGCTCAGAATAAAGAGTCCGATCTTCTGCGACGGGTGGAGATGGAGTGATCTCCGGCGATGTAGAACGCTACGAGGCAGGAGTCAGAGGTGCTGTGGATGGAGAAGTCAAGTTTAACTTTGACTGGGGTAGGGGCTTTGACAAGCCTCTGTTCCCCTTGCCCTTGGTGAGCTGTTTAGCTTTGAGGAGGTAATAGAACAAAGATCGTTACACCTCAGAAAGGATTAAGAAATAAAATACAAAGACCTTGTAAGGAAAGTTACCTCTTCACAATGGGAACTGCCTTTGTGCCTATGGAAACTGTCGGAGCCTTACGCTTTCGAGTAAGGGTCTTCGGCAAAGGAACCAGTTCCCAGTCATCCTAAGAGATCTCAGGAGGATATCCCTCGAGAGGAGCAAGCTTTGACTCGGGGAGGTCAGCAAGCTGAAAAGAAGAAATATCTCAGCATTGCGAAAAGAAACAATAATGTATAGATGAACACATAATTCAAGTTATTGTTGGAAAACTTACTGGTATCACGGGATTGTCAGCCGTATGCATGTCCAAGGACAGATCTAGAATCTTCCTCTCGACCCGCTCCTTGATCAACCATTTGATCTAGGACTCATAGTCTTTATCCGAATAGGACTTGGAGCAGATCCAGAGAGAGTCCGTCTTGCTCTTGGTGTTGCCTATCACCATGATGTTGGAGAGGCTGAATCCGGCGTGCCGGGCAGCAATGGACCAAGTCAGATCCTTTCAGACCCTTGTTCTTCTTCATATATTCGATCTGCCTCTTTGCAAGAAGCAGATCATTGGTGAGAGCCGGAGCATCTGCGTCCTAGGATTCTTGGGGCGTGGCGGCGCCATCAACAAAAGCTGGAAAAGCGGTAGCTTTACCGAGAGCCGGTTTGTCCTTATGGTAAAAGAACATGGACGACCACCTTTTAACCGACTCACTAGCCTTAATCCTAGGATAGACTCGTTCTCTCCTAACAAAAAAGCTGAGCGTACCGGTAATGTAAGGATTACCGGCGGTGATGGATTTTCTCTAGGTATGAAAGTAAAATCAAAAAAGAAGAAGGCTCGGCCTAATGCCGAGATACCCCTCGCACAAGGAGGCGTAAGCACTCATCTCTAAGAGAGGGTTTGGGGGAGATGGTAGAGTTGACTCCATTGTAATCTATAACCTTAGAGAAGAAATCTAAGGGTGGAAAGCTCAAACCTCTGTCGAGGTGGGTGCCGAAATGCACCCGCTCGTTGGTGTTGGGGGTGGGGACGGTTTGTCCATAGCCGCTCCGCCAGTCGCCGGCACGGAGGAGCCCTTCATCCTCGACGAAGCGGAGCTTGGCATCATCAAGGACGCAGGGGATCCAGACCCCACAAAAACTCTCCTTCTCCGTTGCCGACACTGTCGCTGCAGTCGCTGCCGTGGTGGAAGATGAGGCTTCAGCCATCTTCTCGGCACCGATGACCTAGGATGAGCGGCGCTGGGGGATTTGGGGGAGGCAGAGGAGCTCTGTTCGTGGGAAGCGTCGAGAGAAAGGAAGAGGCACTAGTGCTGGTGAAGAGGAAAGGGAGAAATCTCAACCCCTTATATCCTTCATCTGCGCCAATATTCGTGCAAAACAAACAGTAACCGTGCCACATATCATGGAAAGAGTTGGGTAACCTCCACGCAATGATTATGCTGCCTCGATCTCCATGCATGCATTAAAACGACGCCTCAGTTCCACGAAAGGTGGACCCACCAACGATCATGCTGACGGGAATGTCTGTCAGTGATGTGACTTGACCTTGACTAGTGTCAGATTACGTCATAGACCCAATTCTGGCTTAGTTTGAATTTCAAGCTGGAAACCGAATAATGTATTCATCGGTCCGACTCGTTTTGAGACCCAGATCCGATCCTTTATTTTGAAGTTTGAGGAACCCTTCAAGATTCTACAAACCGAAGATCAAGCTAGACGATGATGAAATCCAACTCTGGATCTTGGAGGCTTCTAGGGTGTAACACCCTCGAATCGGCCGTATGCAAGTTTTAGCCATTTCCGCCAAACCCGCATAGAAACGATTCAAGGACGCCCATCAGACACTTTCTTGCGGGTGGAAAACGAAGTAATACCATTACACAATAGTCCTTGATGGGACCCACATAACAGACATATATATACCATAGCGACTCACGAGTCAAGAATACAGATATACAATACAAAGATCCAAATCACCTTGAAAACGATAGAGCGTCTGACTACGGACAAGATGCAAATGGGGCTAAGAGCCCTGAAGAATAACCAATGGCGTCCATAACCCTGCCCAGGCCAAGCCGGAAGGGTAACCCTGCTAACGACGTCGATCTCAAACCTGCTAAAACAAAAGGGGTGCCGACAAAGGGCAAAGGAAAAAGAGGAGCGTCAGTACTGAGGCCAGTACACGGTGAGGATAGAATTTGGCGGCTCTCGCCTACATAGGTATGGTGGACTGAAGCGGCAGCGCAGCGGCACTAATCAACCTATAGAGACTTAGTAAAACTGGCGGCTATTAGAGAGGGATAAGAAAGACCTATGCGAATCCAACCTGATACTAACACCAAACATACCCATCCTGGTATTTCCCCCTCGAGACCAAATAAGGAAGTCAAGCCGAGGAAAACTCACGCGGTTGGCAGATTTATTTATTCTTTCCATGGCAGTTATCCAACTTACTATTCATCTCTGATACAAGTCAAATTATAGCAGTAAACTTTAGTTATAGTTATCTATGATCGAGAAACTGTGCTCCAAGTCGTCCATAACCGCGGACACGGCTTTTCGAAAAGATTTAACCCTGCAGGGGTGCACTAAAGTATCCACACGCACTTTGACCCTTTTTGCCAGATCAATTAACATACACCCATCGGTATGTCGGCGGGGCCTAAGTCATGACGTTTCCCAGACCCAAAGCAAGTACATGGGGGCCACCCCACTAAGCTACCCGCAACGAAGTCGGTCGGCTCTGGAACGGACCCAGGGTTTGCGACGATGGCGGTAAACGACTGGGAACCCGAAAAGGGGGGACTGGGCTTGTCAATACCAAGAAAACGTGGAGCGATCCAAAACAGTACAGGTGCTCCACGCACAAATTAAATAAAGCAGTAACATGGCATAAGTATAGAATAGTAATAAAGCCCCAAACTACTTGTGGCCCCCGATACAGTACTTTGAAATCAGGTAGTAAGCCGATGGGAGTGCCCACACACCCCACCTATGGTTAGCGCGCTCGATCTCGGAACAGGTGTCAAGAACTCGGGTCCTAGGGGACACTAGTGAGCGGTTAAGAACCAAATAATTACTATTACCCACCGGTGCCTCTGCATTAATCTACCATCAACATTAGTTAATAAGCTGTAATTAGGAACATGATCAACACCACCATTAAACATTTGCCAACCGCCCAACAACTGTGGAACATCGACAACACGAGGCAACACCTGAGCAAGCAACTACGACTCGCAGGGCCAGCTGTCTATCAAGCAACGGGTAATAGGAGGTGTCCAAGGCAATATAAAGGCTGCGAGGAATATATCTAGCACAGAACACTAAAGCATCGCGACACGGATAGCAATAGATCAACAGGAGGAAATAAAGACTATAAATGCAAAATAGGTAGAAGGGGAAGAGATGCTCGCCTGGAAAACACTGCCGAAGGTTCATATCCGGAGAACTTATCGATACTCGCATCCACTCATCGGTCTAATCCGCGAAGAAGCAAACACTAGAAGAAACACCGGATGCAATATTTAATACTACGGCGGAAGATCCGGCATGATTATGATATGCATGTGAGATGAACAATTATTATGCAACAGGTTTTATATATAGCATTTATAAAATAGAGGCTCGGAAAAGGTTCACACATCTGGGTTCGGAAGATCTTGGGTTCCGGGGGTTCGGGTCTAGGTCGCAGGGTTCGCCGGGGGGAGCGGTTCGACGGGATCGGTCTTCGGAGGTTGTCGAAGGACTTGGTTTGGCGTCGGAGGATCATCGGGTTCGCCCTGGTCGGTGTCGATTTTGTCGTCACGAAGATCTTGCCGGGTCCGCCTATCGGGTCGGACTTGGCGTTCGGGGTGAAGAACTTGGCGTCCTCGAGGAAGTACTTGGCGTATCCGTGTCGACGACCTTGGCGTCCGGGTTCTCGGGCATCAGATCTAGGAAGAAGTACTTGTCGCATTCGTGGTCTTCGGGTTCGGTCTTCGGATCCGTGTCGGCGCGCTCGGGGTCTCGGCCACTAGATCCATGTAGAAGAACTTGGTGTTCTTGTCGAAGTGCTCGGGTGACGATGTCGGTCTTGGGTTCGGCGCCGGTGGTCTCGCGTGGTCCGATGGTTCCTTGTAGAAAGCTCGGGGTGCAGCACCGAGGCGGTCCTGGAATCCGGGGTGGAGAGCTTGGTTCCTGTGGTCTTCACATCCTCGAGTGAGTCCGTAGGAGTTGATTCGTAGGACAGCTTCACGAGCATCAACGGGTCAGCAACACACCAACACCACACATCCACATCTCCACATTATCTGAACGAAAAAGGCCACTGCAGAACTTGGGTTTGAGGCGTTGACGCGGATGTGCTAAGGCTCGAGGAGACAGAGACCAGGCCCTTGTGCGATGCAGGAGGCGGGGTTCCTGAGCGTGCTGAAGATGGCGGACGAGAGTGGAGGCCGACGGGCGGCGGTCCTAGGCAGCGCAGCTGGCGGCAGCCGCCGACGAGGAGGGTGGTGCAGATCGAGCGGGACCGGCGGAAGGCAGCTCGCTGGAGGCGCTGGAGAAGAGGAGGGCGACGTGGAGGAGGAGGGTCGACGAGGAGGGGGCCTCTCCGGCCGGGGCAGAGAGGGAGGCGGCGGGGCTTCCGCGAGACACCAGCGAGGTGGCGATGCGCGCGCGGCAGAGGAGCGGCTGCTCGAGGAAGGCGACGGGAGGCACGGCGAGGAGAAGGGCGCCCGGCGGCGGGGTCGAAGGCGTCGCGAGGGGCGGCGCTTCCGCGCATGGAGGAGGCGGTGGCCGGAGCGGAGGGGGTCGAGGCGGAGGATGGGGAAGGTGGCCAGCGATGGGGGCGGCGGCCGGTGCAAACGCAGAGAGCGGAGGCGAGGTCGGGGTTGCAGGGCTGCCGGGCTTGCAGCGGTAGGGTGAGGCGACGCCTCGCGCGTCTGCTAGGTGAGGGTGGCGACGCCGTGAGAGAGAGGACGGAGAAGCGAGGCAGAGACAATGCGGGGGAGGGAGCGGGGAAGATGAGCGGTGGGGGACCGGCTCTGGGCGGCGGTGGTTGGTGGGGAACGAGAGGGCCTGGGTGTGGGACCGGACAGGGGTGGGCTGCACGCGGAAAGAGAGGTGTGGGGATCGGGTCTCAGGGGAAAAGCGGTCAGGCGGGGCATGGGAGCTGGCGTGCGGTGCGGGAAACGTGACAGCTAGGTGGGGCGGGTGCGTGTACCGCGGGACCGCGTGGTGTGTGGGAGCGAGCGTGGCTAGGTCAGGTGGGGTAGGGTTGGTCGGTGGCCAGGGGGTGGGCCAGGGTAGGCAGGGGCGATAGGGATTGGGTGGAGGGGCGACCAGGTGGGGATGGTGACCGGTGGTTGGCCTCGCGGGGAAGCATGCGCGCGCGCTGTGTCCGCGTGGGTGGGGCTGGGTGAGGTGGAGGGAAAAAGGGAGGGGGTTGGTGAGGTGTCGCGCGGCTATTGGGCGGGGTGAGGTGGAGGGGGCCTAGGTAGGATTAGGGTAGGTGGGATTAGGACTAGATATTTTAGACTAGGGTTTGGAGGTGGCCGGCCGGGCTTTCGGGCCTGGCAGGCTGCCTCCCAAAAATAATATAAACTTTTTTTAATTTAAAATAGACTTTTGTAAATAGTTTTAAGACAAATAAAAGACCCAAAAAAGACCGGAGTTTTGATTTGAAATAAAGACGAGGGGATATTTAGAAAACAAAATAGGCTTTTAGAGAATAGTTTTAGACAGACATATGCCTGATGACATGATGATGCTCAAATGCAATGTGGCATGATGACATGAGCGTGTGGTCATGATGATGCAATGCACAAAAACACCACGATTTTCTAGTAGTGGTTTTTGCGGGGCGCCACAATTCGACACCACTAACAGTGGATCTCGCCCTCGAGATCCGCCTCATGGTACCGGGAAGAAGGTTGGCGATCTGAATCTTCTCGCTTCGTGTCGATCCTCGCGCACTAACAAGAGGTCGTTGTCCTTGATCGTCGAGAAAACACTCCGGGAACAAAGGGCAAAGGCGGAGGTATCAACAAATAAAGACACCTCTAACTCCGATAGATGGAGAGAAAAGATACAGTCCAATCCACTTCAATGCACAAGAGAAAATAGAGTGACTAGTCGGCATGGGGGCCAATCCATCACGCACCCAAACTATTACTCCGCACAATCAGTAGAAAAGCGTGCAACCATTCTCAGAATCAGACTGAAGATTTCGACAATCGAGCTTCGGAACAAAGGAGTGATGCAGGCTCTACATCGGATCTAGCGTAGATGATGTCTTCACGTTGGAAAACACCGGAAGGCACAAGAAGGAACAGGGAGAAGTCCAACAAATGAAGGATTCCTCGGATAGCACGAAGACTGGATGTAGAAACACCGTTACCAAAAGAGGAAGCGAAACCCTAAAGGTACGACGGAAAACCCCACCACGAGAATTCCTGGACTTGAAGAAGGTAAGAGAGCAGATTCAAAACACGCCGAGATAAGAGGAGAATAGCAGAAGGGAAAGGAGTAAAAGCAGACCTAATCAGATCTATCCAACCGATTTTGAAATATAGTTTTGACACTCTACTTCGGCCGTTAGCTAGGTTATCCTACAGGCTGGACTTGTGGGGTATCGCAACTGCTGAGTTCTGATACCACTCTATAACACCCTCGTATCGGCCCTATGCAAGTTTTAGCCATTTCCGCCAAACCCGCATAGAAACGATTCAAGGACGCCCATCAGGCACTTTCGTGCGGGTGGAAAACGAAGTAATACCATTACACAATAGTCCTTGATGGGACCCACATAACAGACATATATATACCACAGCGACTCACGAGTCAAGAATACAGATATACAATACAAAGATCCAAATCACCTTGAAAATGATAGAGCGTCCGACTACGGACAAGATACAAATGGGGCTAAGAGCCCTGAAGAATAACCAATGACGTCCATAACCCTGCCCAGGCCAAGCCGGAAGGGTAACCTTGCTAACAACGTCAATCTCAAACCTGCTAAAACAAAAGGGATGCCAACAAAGGGCAAAGGAAAAAGAGGAGCGTCAGTACTGAGGCTAGTACACGGCGAGGCTAGAATTCGGCGGCTCTCGCCTACATAGGTATGGTGGACTGAAGCGGCACCGCAGCAGCACTAATCAACCTATAGAGACTAAGTAAAACTGGCAGCTATTAGAGAGGGATAAGAAAGACCTATGCGAATCCAACCTGATACTAACACCAAACATACCCATCCTGGTATTTCCCCCTCGAGACCAAACGAGGAAGTCAAGCTGAGGAAAACTCACGCGGTTGGTAGATTTATTTATTCTTTCCATGGCAGTTATCCAACTTACTATTCATCTCTGATACAAGTCAAATTATAGCAGTAAACTTTAGTTATAGTTGTCTATGATCGATAAACTGTGCTCCAAGTCGTCCATAACCGCGGACATGGCTTTTCGAAAAGATTTAACCCTGCAGGGGTGCACCAAAGTATCCACACGCACTTCGACCCTTTTTGCCAGATCAATTAACATACACCCATCGGTATGTCGGCGGGGCCTAAGTCATGACGTTTCCCAGACCCAAAGCAAGTACATGGGGGCCACCCCACTAAGCTACCCGCAACGAAGTCGGCCGGCTCCGGAACGGACCCAGGGTTTGCGACGACGGCGGTAAACAACTGGGAACCCGAAAAGGGGGGACTGGGCTTGTCGATACTGCGAAAACGTGGCGCGATCCAAAACAGTACAGGTGCTCCACGCACAAATTAAATAAAGCAGTAACATAGCATAAGTACAGAATAGTAATAAAGCCCCAAACTACTTGTGGCCCCCGGTACAGTACTTTGAAATCAGGTAATAAGCCGATGGGGGTGCCCACACACCCCACCTGTGGTTAGCGCGCTCGATCTCGGAACATGTGTCAAGAACTCGGGTCCTAGGGGACACTAGTGAGTGGTTAAGAACCAAATAATTACTATTACCCACCGGTGCCTCTGCATTAATCTACCATCAACATTAGTTAATAAGCTGTAATTAGGAACATGATCAACACCACCATTAAACATTTGCCAACCGCCCAACAACTGTGGAACATCGACAACACGAGGCAACACCTAAGCAAGCAACTACGACTCGCAGGGCCAGCTGTCTATCAAGCAACGGGTAATAGTAGGTGTCCAAGGCAATATAACGGCTGCGAGGAATATATCTGGCACAGAACACTAAAGCATCGCGACACGGATAGCAATAGATCAATAGGAGGAAATAAAGACTATAATTGCAAAATAGGTAGAAGGGGAAGAGATGCTCGCCTGGAAAACACTAACGGAGGTTCATATCCGGAGAACTTGTCGATACTCGCATCCACTCATCGGTCTAATCCGCGAAGAAGAAAACACTAGAAGAAACACCGGATGCAATATTTAATACTACGGCGGAAGATCCGGCATGATTATGATATGCATGTGAGATGAACACTTATTATGCAACAGGTTTTATATATAGCATTTGTAAAATAGGGGCTCGGAAAAGGGTCACACATCTGGGTTCGGAAAATCTTGGGTTCCGGGGGTTCGGGTCTGGGTCGCAGGGTTCGCCGGGGGAAGCGGTTCGACGGGATCGGTCTTCGAAGGTTGTCGAAGGACTTGGTTTGGCGTCGGAGGATCATCGGGTTCGCCCTGGTCAGTGTCGATTTTGTCGTCAAGAAGATCTTGTCGGGTCCGCCTATCGGGTCAGACTTGGTGTTCGGGGTAAAGAACTCGCGTCCTCGAGGAAGTGCTTGGCATATCCGTGTGGACGACCTTGGCGTCCGGGTTCTTGGGCATCGGATCCAGGAAGATGTACCTGTCGCATCCGTGGTCTTCAGGTTCGGTCTTCGGATCCGTGTCGGCGTGCTCGGGGTCTCGGCCACCGGATCCATGTAGAAGAACTTGGTGTTCTTGTCGAAGTGCTCGGGTGACGATGTCGGTCTTGGGTTCGGCGCCGGTGGTCTCTCATGGTCCGATGGTTCCTTCTAGAAAGCTCGGGGTGCAGCACCGAGGCGGTCCTGGAATCCGGGGGTGGAGAGCTTGGTTCCTGTGGTCTTCACATCCTCGAGTGAGTTGGTAGGAGTTGATTCGTAGGACAGCTTCACGAGCATCAACGGGTCAGCAACACACCAACACCACACATCCACATCTCCACATTATCTGAACGAAAAAGGCCACTGCAGAACTTGGGTTCGAGGCGTTGACGCGGATGTGCTAAGGCTCGAGGAGACAGAGACCGGGCCCTTGTGCGACGCAGGAGGCGGGGTTCCCGAGCACGCTGAGGATGGCGGACGGGAGTGGAGGCCGACGGGCGGTGGTCCTAGGCAGCGTAGCTGGCGGCAGCCGCCAATGAGGAGGGCGGCGCAGATCGAGCGGGACCGGCGGAAGGCGGCTCGCTGGAGGCACTGGAGAAGAGGAGGGCGACATGGAGGAGGGGGGGTCGATGAGGAGGGGGCCTCTTCGGCCGGGGCAGAGAGGGAGGCGGCAGGGCTTCCGTGAGACAACGGCGAGGCGGCGACACGCGCGCGGCGGAGGAGCGGCTGCTCGAGGAAGGCGACGGGAGGCACGGCGAGGAGAAAGGCGCCCGGCGGCGGGGTCGCAGGCATCGTGAGGGGCGGCGCTTCCGCTCATGGAGGAGGCGGTGGCCGGAGCGGAGGGGGTCGAGGCGGAGGATGGGGAAGGTGGCCGGCGACGGGGGCGGCTGCCGGTGCAGACGCAGAGAGCGGAGGCGAGGTCGGGGTTGCAGGGCTGCCGGGCTCGCAGCGGTAGGGAGAGGCGATGCCTAGCGCATCTGCTAGGTGAGGGTGGCGACGCCGTGAGAGAGAGAGTGCGGAGAAGCAAGGCAGAGACGACGCGGGGAAGGGAGCGGGGAAGATGAGCGGAGGGGGACCGGCTCTGGGCGGCGGTGGTTGGTGGGGAACAAGAGGGCCTGGGTGTGGGACCAGACAGGGGTGGGCTACACGCGGAAAGAGAGGTGTGGGGATCGGGTCTCAGTGGAAAAGTGGTCGGGTGGGGCACGGGAGCTGGCGTGCGGTGCGGGAAATGTGACAGCCAGGTGGGGCGGGTGCGTGTACTGCGGGACCGCGCGGCGTGTGGGAGCGAGCGTGGCTGGGTCAGGTGGGGTGGGGTTGGTCGGTGGCCAGGGGGTGGGCCAGGGTAGGCAGGGGCGATAGGGATTGGGTGGAGGGGCGACCAGGTGGGGATGGCGACCGGTGGTTGGCCTCGCGAGGAAGCGTGCGCGCGCTGTGTCCGCGTGGGTGGGGCTGGGTGAGGTGGAGGGAAAAAGGGAGGGGGTTGGTGAGGTGTCGCGCGGCTATTGGGTGGGGTGAGTTGGAGGGGGGCTGGGTAGGATTAGGGTAGGTGGGATTAGGACTAGATATTTTAGACTAGGGTTTGGAGGTGGCCGGCCGGGCTTTCGGGCCTGGCTGGCTGCCTCCCAAAAATAATATAAACTTTTGTTTTAATTTAAAATAGACTTTTGTAAATAGTTTTTAGACAATTAAAAGACCCGGAAAAGACCGGAGTTTTGATTCGAAATAAAGACGGGGGGATATTTAGAAAACAAAATAGGTTTTTAGAGAATAGTTTTAGACAGACATATGCCTGATGACATGACGATGCTCAAATGCAATGTGGCATGATGACATGAGCATGCGGTCATGATGATGCAATGCACAAAAACACCGCGATTTCTATTAGTGGTTTTTGCGGGGTGCCACACAGGGGCTGTTGTTGGGGATATACTTTTCGGGTATTCTCATTGTGCCTCATTGACTAGGGTGGCCCACTTCGGGTTAGAGCTTTGCTTCACGGGCGGCCCAGTTAGGGAGAAGAGATGGAGTCCAGTCAGGCTACAGGAAGGCCGAGAAGACTTACCGACATAGGCCTGTTAGGTTACTTGTAGTTCAAGATGTACTCTGTAACCGACTCTTAGTCGTAGCCGGATAGGTCTTTCCTGTAAACCCTAGGCCGGATATCTATATAAGCCGTCCTAGGGTACGCCTTTTGGGCACCCCATAATAGTCTACAATCTCAACTTGCACAGGCGAAACCCTTGTAACCCATATTTCGGCTCTGCCGTATTACTAGATTCCTAGCAGGAGTAGGATCTGTCCAAAGCTGGCATATTCGAACCTTGGTAAACGTGTGTGCTCACCGTCCCGGAACACCATACGTCTCACACCCCTCTCTTCCGCACGCCTCGAGGACCTCCTCATGGCGTACTTGTCATCAATCCGACGACAGGACTTCTAGAAGTTTAGCTTAATTAAACATGAACTCATATTACGAACAAACTAAAAGTGAATTTGCATAGTTCATTATAGTTATTGGCATTTGTTTGCTTCCTTGCGTTTTAGCTTTACTTGAGATATTAGAACTATAGAAATCTGGATATTCAACTTTACGAACTAGTATCATATTGTTTGAAGTGTCAATCTAAAGTTTAAAGTCATATTCCAAACTTTTAGCAAACCTCACTTACTCCATGGAATTTAATAAGTAGTATTAAATAAAGAGTAAGAATTCTAGTGTTAGTATCTAATTATCACGATCACCTCCATAATTCTTGAAATTCAAAAGATGTTTTGGGTATTAAGGTTATCTAGGAGCTGAAAAGAATTGTTTTCAGAAACTATCATGTGTGGAAGATATTATAATATCTGAAACAATGATTAATTGCAAAGTGATAGAGTGTAATTTTAGTAAGATACAAGTTCTTATATTGTATGAGAATTTTCTAAGGTTGGAGTGCTACGCGTCCTGATCTGCGTGGCGCCCCGCTAAAACCACTACTAGAAAACCACTACTAGAAAATCGCTGTGTTTTTGTCCATTGCATCATCATAACCGCATGCTCATGTCATCATGCCACATTGCATTTGAGCATCGTCATCATCATGCATGGTTTTGTCTAAAACTATTTTCTAAAAACCTACCTTTGTTTTCTAAATATCCCTCGTCTTTATTTCAAATTAAAACCCCAGCCTTGGGGGTATTTTAGTCGATTCACCTCATAATTAAATATGGAGCGCATATGCGGGCTATACTTGTATTATACCGCCTCCATTTAAATGTGTGTAGCGAACCGATACCATGTTTTGCCTTGTTAAGACAACATTTAAATTGCAGGGTACCTAAATAACTTGAACCTTCTATTAATTGTCGGGACCCCGGTTCCGCTTAATATTGCCTAATTGCACCGTATTTGTGCCATGCCATGCATCATATCATAATCATGCCGGATCTTTTGTCGTAGTATTAAATAGTGCATCCGGTGTTTCTTCTAGTGTTTGCTTCTTCACGGACTAGGCCGATGAGTGGATGCGAGTATCGACAAGTTCTCCGGATGAATCTCCGGCAGTGTTTCCCAGGCGAGCATCCTCCCCCTTTCTACCTATTTTGCATTTATAGTCTTTATTTCCTCTTGTTGATCTATTGCTATCCGTGTAGCGATGCTTTAGTTTCCGTGCACCAGTTATATCCCATGCAGCCTCTATATTGCCATGGACACCTCCTAATACATGTTGTTTGGTAGATGGCTGGCCTTGCGAGTCGTAGTTGCTTGCTCAGGTGCGATCTCCTGTTGTCGAGTATCACAGTTGTTGGTATGCTGGCAGATGTTTATGGTGGAGATGATCATGTCTTTAATTACAACTGTTAAATTGCCGTGATAACTAATGAAAGAGGCACCGGTGGGCAATATATGCTATTTGGTTTTTATGCCCACTTGTGTCCCGTAGGCCCCGAGTAATTGATACCTGTTCCTTGACTATTCGCACTATCCACATACGGGAGACTCTATGAATCCCCCTTAGCCAGAGCTTGATTTATTTCTTATTTCTTGGGGCCACAAAGTAGTTTGGGGCTTTATTACTATCCTGTACTTATGTCATGCTATACCACTTTATTTAAGATTGTGCGAGGAGAACCTGTACTGCTTTGGATCGTACCACGTTTTCGCGGTATCGGCAAGCCCAGTCATACTTTCGGGTTCCCAATTGTTTACAGCCGTCGTCACAAACCCTGGGTCCGTCTCGGAGCCGGCCAACTTCGTTGCGGGTAGCTTAGTGGGGTGGCCCCCTGAAATATTTTATGAATCCTGTGATTGCTTTGTCTTGAAAGCCTCGTTGGGTTTTGAGTTGGTTTTTCCGAGGTTGATCGTGTGTGTGTTGCTATTTGTGCACCCCTGCAGGGTAAATCTTTCCGAAAGCCGTGTCCGCGGTTATGGACGACTTGGAGCATAGTATCTCGATCATAGACAAGCATAACTAAAGTAGTGCTATAAATTTGACTTAAGATGTGACTAGTAATCAGCTTCACTACAATGGAATGGATAATAGAAGTGCCAACAACTGGTGGAACTGGGGTGTATCGTGTCATGTTATACCTGCCTAGTAAGTATCACAACTCCAATGGACTGAAATAAAAGTGCCAACAACTGTTGGGTTTGGGAGGTCACATGCTAATTGTATCTGACTAGTAAGTACTGCAACTACAACTGAATGGTTAACTAAAATTGCCCACTACTTATGCTATCGTGATGACACATGCTATCTATATCTGACTAGTAAGTGCTTCAACTATAATGGAATGAATAAAACTGCCAACTGTGTGAGTTCCTTGGTTTTACTTCCTCGTTTGGTCTCGAGGGGGAATACCAGGATGGGTATGATTGGTGTTAGTATAAGGTTGGTACCGAATAGGTCTATCTTATCTCTCTCTAATAGCCGACAGTTAATCGAGTCTATATAGGTTGTTTAGTGCATGCTGCGCTGCCGCTTCAGTCCACCATACCTATGTAGGCGAGAGCCGCCGAATTCTAGCCTCGCCGTGTACTGGCCTCAGTACTGACGCTCCTCTTTTTCCTTTGCCCTTTGTCGGCACCCCTTTTGTTTTAGCAGGCTTGAGATCGACGTCGTTAGCAGGGTTACCCTTCCGGCTTGGCCTGGGCAGGGTTATGGATGCCATTGGTTACTCTTCAGGGCTCTTAGCCCCATTTGCATCTTGTCCGTAGTTGGACACTCTATTGTTTTCAAGGTGATTTGAATCTTTGTATAGTATATCTGTATTCTTGACTCATGGAGTCGTTGTTGTATATATATGTTCTGTGGGTTCCATCGTGGACTAATGTGTAATGGTATTACTTCGTTTTCTACCCGCACGAAAGTGCCTGGTGGGCGTCCTTGAATCGTTTCTATGCGGGTTTGGCGGGAAGCGCTGAAACTTGCATAGGGCCGATTTGAGGGTGTTACAATCTCCCAAAAGGTTTTGGGAACTACTATTATACTCACAATTTGTCGTGATGACCTATAGTTGCTTGATCATGAAAGTTGTCATGATAGGATGAATAAAAGTGGTGTAGGTAAAATGTTTAGTACACTAAAAGATTATTAATGATGCAATTTGGAAGAGCGCCAAACATTTGATGATGGTGATCTACATCAAAGTGCAAGTCCAAGGGAATTAGTGTTGGACTAATACGATTTGGACTATGTGTCATGAGAATGATGTCACTTTCGATGTTGATAGATTCTTTTAAAAGGAGAGGAAATGTTGAAAGAGGATCTGAAAAATGATTCAGAAAAACAGAATGAACTGGAAATGTCCAACTCATGTATATTGATGATATACATGTTATGGGTGTATTCATTGCTTGTTAAACAGTGCGGTTCTTGGGTATTGGATACTAGATTGGTTCATAAGAATTGTCATATGGAACAACACTGTCAGAGCCCTGGCAACCAGGGTGCCACGTCCCGACAGTTAGCAGTCCCAAGCGCCTCAAAGTGATGTGCCTTCGAGAGGCTACACTACCTCCAAGGACAGGCACCACCAGGTGAACCCTCACGAGGGTCCTCTTCATGAGGGATACTCTCCCGAGGGGGACTCTCCCCCGGAGGCACCACCGCATAACCCAACTACGGGTTCCCTAGAGCACATTCTAGGGCTTTTCGATAAACTTACCAAGCGACCAGTAGGCAAGACAGATCCCGATAAGGGGCGTAGTGGCCCCGCGTCCATTGTTCACCTCGGTAAAGGAAGGTCTGGTCCGCCCCTTTTTATCCAATGGAAGGACAAACGATTTCAACGTGGCAGGTGCACCAGTTCCCATTTGGGTGCTAGGAAGACATCAAGCAGCGCCAGATGAAGACAAACTAGGAAAAGGGAGGCTGCTTTACCAACAGGTGGAGGTGTGCCCGGCGTCCAAGACTTATTCCACCAAAAAGCAGTCTAGTAGACCAGGAACCAGCGGGGCGGCACAGTGGTGACCCTTCCCACCATGGACTAGGGGAAGAGGCCTGACGTCACCCTATATAAGGGACCCTCCTCTTACCTTAGAAATGATCGATCCTTGAGATCTAAAACCCTAGACTTCCATCCTCCGCTGTACCCTCACGAAGCACGCGAGCAATACAACAAAGCAGGAGTAGGGGCTTTACCTCCTCACAAGGGTCCCGAACATGGGTAAAGAACCCCGGTGTCACCTCTCTGTCGGGTGCTTGCTCCATCGTGACCACCGCCACCGAGTTCCTTCGGAATCACGTGTTCAGCCCCCTCACGAACCAGGGGATCATTGGACCCTAGCTCCTTCATGGAAAATTTCTGACTTTTGGCACGCCAGGTAGGGGGCTAAGGCGTGCTTCCAACACTTTCGACGACATGTCGGTCCGCAACGAGACGTGTGCCGAGCGAGCCTTCCATCACGTGGCAACCAAGGCCCAGATGGAGTAGGCTATTCAGTGCACCGCATCTGAGCAGGTCCCATAGACGGAGGACGAAGGGGGCTCCTCCTACTACCCGTCACGGAAACCCGCTCCCTCCTCGCACGGCATCACGTCTCTCTCCCGCACCGCATCGTCTCGCGGCCATCCCGATGAGGCCGCCAAGCGCATGGTGTGCAAGCTCCTAGACCACCCACCGGCTGAGCAAGGCCAGGAGAGGTGGCTCGACTGGCTCGTCGAGCTCCTCGATGCCGCCACCCTCTCCTTCAAGGGCCCGAGGGCGGGGCGTCGGGTGCTGGGGGCTCGCCCCGCCTCGCCGCCGTGGGGATGCCACCAAGCCAGACAATGCCACTCCAACACAGACCTCGCCTCCTATGGCCGCGGCACCGCCACACAAGCGCAAGGATCATGTCGTCTAGGAAATCACCACAACGGGCCAGTAGAACTGTGTAGCCCTCACCAATGGCAAGGCGGTCCAGGCCAATGGCTGCCTTGCCTTCACCAAGAGCCTCCGTCGGGTGGTCTGGCCCCACAAGTTCTGCCCGGAGACGCCGACGCGCTACGACGGTACGACCAACCCATGTGAGTTCCTCTAGCTTTATACCACGGTCGTCGAGGCAGCAGGGGGAGATGACCGCATCATGGTGAACTGGTTCCCCCTAAGCCTGAAGGAGACGGCCAGTACCTGGCTGATGAACCTCCCCGAGAAATCAATCTACTCATTGGTGTAGCTCAGATCCCTCTTCATCGCCAACTTCAAGGGGACCTACGAGCACCCGCTCACCTACTATGACCTCCGCCAAATATGCCAGCAGCCTGGAGAGACCCTCTTCAAGTTTCTACAGAGGTTCAGCCGAGTCCGCAACAAGATCCCCCAAATCTCGGACTCCAACATCATCACCGATTTCTCCAAGAGCATGAAGGACGTCAAGATGAGGGAGAAGATCGGTATTCGGGGCGAGAGCATCACTACCGCTGCTGAGCTCTTCGTCATGGCTGAGAAGTGCGCCAAGGTGGAGGCGGGGCGGATGTTTGGCCTCGTCGAGGTAGAAATCACCCCCAAGGCCTCAGGCTCATCCAAGGGCAAGGACAAGGACCCCAAGCGCACGACCACCACCATCCTGGCAGCAGAGCCAGATCGGAAGAGTCCTCGCGAGGGGAATGGTGAGAGGGAGCATGATGACTGCTCGTACTGCCACTTCCACAAGAAGCCAGGGCACCCCACCGACGATTGCTACACAGACAAGAAATTCCACGACCCGCGCAGCAGACAGACGAAGGGTAGGCCAGGCAACGAGCGAGGCGGCCATCACGGAGGCAACCGCGGAGGCGACCGATGGAATGACAACTTCAGCGGCCGTGATACCCCTCCGGCGGGCCACCAGGCCAACACCATGCAACATAACCCTCATCCCCAGGAGAAGGGACATGCCGAGGATACCGGGGGCTACCAAGTTCTGCAGGGCACCATAGCCTGCATACTTGGTGGATCCCAAGCCCCGACACTTCAAGATACTCACTCCTAAGGTTGCAGCTGCCAGACTGGGAGTCCCTCGCCGAAGCTCAAGTGGTCCCAGTGCGCCATCACCTTCGACTCTAGTGACTACCCCATCTCCACTAGGCCCATAGGCACTATCCCCATTATCTGCACCCCCACCATCAACAACATCGCAGTTGCAAAGACCCTCATCAATGGAGGCGCATGCTTAAACATGATATCTACCGAGACTTTTGTCCATCTGTAGGTATTGTATGTGTTGGAGATATGCCCAAGAGGCAATAATAAAGTGGTTATTATTATATCTTTATGTTTATGATAAATGTTTACATCCCATGCTATAATTGTATTAACCGGAAACATTAATACTTGTGTGTTTTGTAAACATAAAAGAGTCCCTAGTAAGCCTCTTGTTGAACTAGCTTGTTGATTAATTGATGATCATGGTTTCCTGATCATGTACATTGGATGTGATTAATAACAAGGTTATATCATTAGGAGAATGATGTGATGGACACACACCCATAGTAAGCATAGCATAAGATCAAGTCATTAAGTTCGTATTGCTATAAGCTTTTAAATGCATAGTAACCTAATCCTTTGACCATGAGGTTGTGTTAATCACCATCACCGGATGGGTACTTTGATGACATCAAACTCCGCTTCGTAACTGGGTGGTTATAAAGGAGTCATTGGGTATTCTGAAAGTATGTGTTGAAGCGCATGGACCAAGATTGGGATTTGTCCATCCATATGACGGATAGATATGCTCTAGGCCCTCTCGGTGGAATGTCATCTAATTAGCTTGCAAGCATGTGACTGGGTCACAAGGGATGACATAACATGGAACGAGTAAAGAGTAATTATCAGTAACGAGGTAGAACTAGGTATGAAGATACCAACGATCAAACCTCGGATAAGTATAGTATCGCGTGACAAAGGGAATTGGTTTCGTATGTTAATGGTTCTATCGATCACGAAGTCATCGTTGAGTATGTGGGAGCCGTTATGGATCTCCAGATCCCGCTAATGGTTACTGATCGGAGAGATGTCTTCATCATGTCTGCATATTCACGAACCGTAGGGTGACACACTTAAGGTTCGAAGTTGTTTTAAGTAGATATGGAATGTGCGTTGGAGACCGAATGTTGTTCGGAGTCTCGGATTGGATCCGGGACATCACGAGGAGATCCAGAATTGTCCGGAGAATAAGATTCATATATTGGGGATCATTTTCTGAGTTAGGAAATGTTCCGGAGTATTTGTATGAGGATTCTAGAAGGTTTCGGAATGTTCCAGAAGGTTCTGGAAGATTTCTTGGAGTTTGCTTGAAAACCAAGAAAGGATCAAGGAGTCCTTGTGGGGCAAGACAAGGAGTCATGGGGGAGGAGGACTACTCCCCCTTCCCAATCCACCGGCCAAGGAAGGGAGGGGAGTCCTACTAGGACTCCCCCTCCCATGGCGCCTCAATCCTTTAAATAGAGGGGTGGAGGCGCCACCCCCTGGCCTCCTCCACTACTCTAGCTCCTAGCCGCGTCTCTCCTCCTCCTTTCTTCTGCTCAGGCTTAGGCGAAGCCCTGCAGAATTCTCTACTCCACCACCACCACCACGCCGTCGTGCTGCTGGGATTCCGTGGAGAAGATCTACTACCTCCGCTGCTCGCTGGAACGAGGAGAGGAAGGTCTGCTTCGACTCCGCACGTGTGACCGACTGCGGAAGCGCTGCCGGAACGCGGCGCCGGAAGGATCGTCCACACGATCTTGAGATCGGCAAGTGATCGACTACATCAACCACGAGATCCAATCTCGTAACGCTTTCGGATCTACAAGGGTTGGTACAGATCTATCTCGTTGCACATGTCTAATTGATTAGATCTTGGCTTTTATCTAGATTAGATCTGGGTTTTGTTCGTTCTTGCGGTAGAATTTTTTTTCCATGCTACGAACCCATCAGTGGTATCAGAGCCGTATCTATGCGTAGATCTGTTGCACAAGTAGAACACAATGGTTTTGTGGGCGTTGGTTCTTGTGCCGTCTTTTGCTTTGTGTACTTTGCATCTTGCGGCATGATGGGATGAAGCGGCTCGGGCTAACCTTACATGTCATCGCACATGAGACTTGCTCCACGCTTGACGTGTAACTTGCTTTGCACAAGTGGCTTTGCGGGTGTCTGTCTCTCCCACCATAGTATAGATCCAATTTACACTTTTTACTTGATAGCACTTCTATCAACGTTGTGGTCCTTGTTCGTAGGTAAGATCGGTCTTATGCGAAAGCCCCAAACCACGTAAAACATGCAAAGAAAATTAGAGGCGTCTAACTTGTTTTTGCAGGGGTTTTGTGATGTGATATGGCCATCATGTGATTGTGATTATATTTGGTGTATGCAATGATCCTTGTTGTAATATGGCAATCGATAGGAGCCTAATGGTTGTCTTTAATTCTGTTAAGACCTGCGTGTCTATTCATCTTGTAATAGCTTTATTCCAAGTAGTTGTAATAGTTGCTAGTGATGATGGACAACCATGAAGCGGCGCCACTGACCTTGACGCAATGTTGGTGATGATGGAGATTATGTCCGTGCTTTGGAGATGGAGATCAAAGGCGCAAGAAGAAAGGGCCATATCATATCACACTAATTATGAATTGCCTGTGATGTTAATCCTTTATGCATCTTGTATTGCTTAGATCGCGACGGTAGCATTATAAGATGATCCCTCTCACTAAATATCAAGTAATAAAGTGTTCGTCCTTAGTTGGCACCGTTGCTAAGACTCGTCGTTTCGAAGCATCTCGTGATGATCGGGTGTGATAGACTCTACGTGTGCATACAACGGGTGCAAGCCAGATTTTCACATGCGGAAACTAAGGTTAACCTTGACGAGCCTAGCATGTACAGACATGGTCTCGGAACACGGAATACCGAAAGGTAAAGCATGAGTCATATGGATGATATGATGAACATGTTGATTGTTCGCCTTTAAAGCTACATCATCTCACGTGATGATCGGACTTGGTGTAGTGGATTTGGTTCGTGTAATCACTAAAACAACTCGAGGGATGTTGTTCTGAGTGGGAGTTCATTTGTAATTTGGATTAGTCGAACTCAATTTATCATAAACACAATCAAAGTGAATTTGCATAGTTTGTTGTAGTCATTGGCATCCGTTCACCACCTTACGCTTAGTTATAGTTGAGATAGTGGAACTATAGAAATTCTGGATATTTACTTTACGAACTGGTATCGTATTGTTTTTGAATATCAATTTAAAGTTTATAAGTCCTATTGCAAACTTTCAGCAAACTCTATTTGCTCCATGAAGTTTAATAAGTAGTATTAAATCAAGAGTAACAATTCCAATGTTAGTATCTAATGTATCATGTTTGCCTCCATGATTCTTGATACTCAAAAGATTGTTTTTAATATCAAGTTTATCTAAGAGCTGAAAGCAATGTTTCAGAAACCATCATATGTGAAAGGTATTGTGATATCTAAAACAATGTGTTGGTTACAACATGATAGAGTATACGTCCTCATATTTGATGAGAATTTGTGAAGGTTGGAGACGCTAGTCGTCCTAATCCTCCAAAGGTTTTGAAAAAGAAACATTATACTCGCAATTCACCTTTATAAGCTATAGCATCTTGATCATGAAAGTTGTCATGATAAGGATGAATAGAAGATGTAAGTAAAATGTTTACTACACTAAAAGATTACTAAAGAATGGATTTTTGAAAGAACACCAAACATTTGATGATGGTGATCCACCTCAAAGTGCAAGTCCAAAAGGTATTAGTAGTTGACTATATACGATTTGTACCATGTGTCATGTTGATGACGCCACTATTGATGTTGATAGATTCTTTTAAAAGAAAAGGAATTGCTGAAAGAGAATCTATAAAATATTTGGCAGAAAATAAAAGGTTGGAGATGTCCAACTTAGGCATATAGAAGATATACATGTTATGGTTGTATCCCTTGCTTGTTAAACAATGTGGTTCTCTGGTATTGGATACCGAATTGGTTGGTATGAAGTGTCATACAGGACAACACAATTCATGAACTGCAATGGCCTAAGTAACTAGCAAGAGAATATGTGATGATGTTCATCGAAAACAAACAAAGGGTTGTTGTGTTGCTCGTTAAACATCAAAGCTTGCCTGCAAGATTTGTTTCAATAATTGTTATTTTAATCAGGTATTATGATGACAAAAGGTTGTTCAAATAATTACCGTATTCCATAATAGATGGATGATATACAAGTCTGGTTGGAGAAATAATGACCATAAAACTAATGCTAAAATGTCGCAAGACAAATGATTAAGATCACTTGCGAAGTGACATCGTCGTTTAAATTATATTGAAAGGGATACATGAAGAAACTCCATGTTGATGGATTTTTGGAGTCTTTGATTTGGATCAAATGACGCTTGTGATACTTTCCCGGAGATAATTAAAACTTCGTTCATAGGCCAAAAGAGGAACGGATGACTAACTGATTGGAATTTGTACATATTGATGTATATAGTCCATTATGTGTGGTCGTGGGCGATGGATTTCAACTTCATATGCTTTCTCCGAAGATTTGAGTGAGTATATGTATATACTTACTCAATAAGGAAGAAGTATGAAACATTTGAAAAATGTTCAAAGACTTTCAAGATGAAGTGGAAAATCATTGTAACAAGAAAATAAAAGAGTTTATGATTGGATCATAAAGAAAGATGTTTGAGTTACAAGTTTAGCAAAACACCTAAGATTTGAGGAATCGTTCCATGGATTTGCATTTCCCAAAACACCATAGGAGTATGGAGTGTTCAAGATATGTAATGAAACCTTGTTTGACATGGTAAGATCAAAGGTGTCATTTATAAAAACTGCCATTATATATTAAAGATTAAAGCTTTAGTGACTACCGCTTTTACACTGAAAAGAGCTCCATCGTGATCCGTTGAAATGACACCATATGAGTTATGGTTTGGGATAAAACCCGAATTGTCTTTTCTTAAATTTTGGTATGCTATGCATAAGTAAAAATTTTACAACCAAAGTCGGATAAGCACGTCTTTGTAGGTTATTCCAAAGAATTTGTTGGGAATTTCTCCATAACGCCGAGGACAAAAGAGTTTGTCGCTTGGAACGTCAAGTTTCTTGAGAAGGAATTTTTCGTGAAAAGTTAATTGGGAGGACAATAGAACTTTGATAAGGTTGTTGAACCTTAGCTATATGTGCTAAGTAGGGCAGCGCCAGAAAGTCTCCCGGTGGCGGCCACAATGCTCATGGCTATCGGGATTACAAAAGGTGTGATCTCGGAGATTAGAGTTCCTATAGAACCGTATGGGTCGGTAAGAATCAAATAGTAAGATCTGATAAGCAAGTCGTTATTGTATTGACAATGATGAACCGACTACATGCAAAGAAGCGATGATGGGCCCTGACTCCATAAAATGACTAGAAGTCATGGAATCCGTGATAGTATCCATACACGAGAAATCAAGTTTATGAACTTAGAAGACCCTCTGGAAAGGCGTGAAGCCTATCGGTCGTGTTTGGATCTATAAAGAAATAGACATGGATGTTTCAAATCTATGAAATAGTCGACATGTCGGAAAGAGTTTACGACAATGTTCAAGGAATTGACTATGATAAGATTTGATCTTTCATAGCGATATTTAGTCTAGACGGATTAATGTAGCAACCACTACATATATTTTGGTATATGGTAGTTGAACAAACAAAACAAGTTCTTCTAAAAGAATGGTTACCTAGGACGTGTACATGACACGATCCAAAGGGTTTTGTTAATTCAAAGGATGCTAAAAGAGTATGCTAAACTTCAATGGTTGAAATGAGCATCGCGGAGTTGGAATCTTCACCGTGATGAAACCGTTAAAAGGTTTAAATTTCATCAGAGACGATGAAGATGTTTGCATTTTGTAAGAAATTCAGTGGGAGCGCTAAGACATATTTCTAATACATTATGTGAAAGACATATTGTTGATTAGAAATAATGTATCTTTTATTGACATAGGTTAAGAATTTCATTTCGATGAAAAACTTAGGCATAACTCAAGAATTAGGCATCAATGTCTATATGAATAGATTGAGGCGCTAATATGGTTTTGCCAAATGTACATAGATAAGATGTTGAATGAGTTCAATATGGAAACAACAACAAAGGTTCTTGATGCACGGAAAGGACTAAATCAAGATTCAAGTGTGTTGACACGAGATTCAAGTGTTTTGACACTTGGTGAAATCACAAGAATATTTTGATCAATCATTCTTTGAGATGTACACATCCAGATATGTCCTATGCTCTAAATGTTATGAGCATATACCAGAATGATTCATAAGATGATCATTGGACAATAGTAAATATATTCTTATGAGCTTTGGAAGAACTAAGAATATATCATGTATAAGTGACAAATAGTTAAAGGTAGTTCGTTGTAAAGTGTTACATTGATACTAGTTTTGTCACAAGATACAAATTAAATTTATCTCAATTTAGACTATGGGTGGCACAATATAATGGAAAGGATGTTCCATGATGGATTTGTATGAGTTCCAAAGTTGAGATATTGTGACGGATACTACAACAAAAGGCTAAGTATATAACTGCTATAGTAGCAGCAAAGGAGGGCATTTGTGTTAAGTAGTTTGTTATCAAACTAGGTGTGATTCATAGCGGGATAATACTATGAAGATACATTGTACGACAATTGTATCAACATGATTTAATCCCAAGGAACTAAAGGTCTCACCAAAGGACCAAATTTATACAATGCCATCTCATTGGAGAATGAGTAATGCGTAGAGACGCAAGGACATGCAAATACACACGGACCTGGAAGTGTCAGATCCAAAGATTATGTTTACCACTGGCAATAGTGTCTATACAACACCAGAAAGCCATAGGTGTTGAATGCACAACTTTTTTAACTAGATTATTGACTCTAGTGCAAGTGGGAGACTGTTGGAGATATGCCCAAGAGGCAATAATAAAGTGGTTATTATTATATCTTTATGTTTATGATAAATGTTTACATCCCATGCTATAATTGTATTAATCGGAAACATTAATACTTCTGTGTTTTGTAAACATAAAAGAGTCCCTAGTAAGCCTCTTGTTGAACTAGCTTGTTGATTAATTGATGATCATGGTTTCTTGATCATGGACATTGGATGTGATTAATAACAAGGTTATATCATCAGGAGAATGATGTGATGGACACACACCCATAGTAAGCGTAGCATAAGATCAAGTCATTAAGTTCTTATTGCTATAAGCTTTTAAATGCATAGTAACCTAATCCTTTGACCATGAGGTTGTGTTAATCACCATCACCGGATGGGTACTTTGATGACATCAAACACCACTTCGTAACTGGGTGGTTATAAAGGTGTCAATGGGTATTCTAAAAGTATGTGTTGAAGCGCATGGACCAAGATTGGGATTTGTCCATCCATATGACGGATAGATATGCTCTAGGCCCTCTCGATGGAATGTCATCTAATTAGCTTGCAAGCATGTGACTGGGTCACAAGGGATGACATAACATGGAACGAGTAAAGAGTACTTATCAGTAACGAGGTAGAACTAGGTATGAAGATACCGACGATCAAACCTCGGATAAGTATAGTATCGCGTGACAAAGGGAATTGTATTCGTATGTTAATGGTTCTATCGATCACGAAGTCATCGTTGAGTATGTGGGAGCCGTTATGGATCTCCAGATCCCGCTGATGGTTATTGATCGGAGAGATGTCTTCATCATGTCTGCATATTCACGAACCGTAGGGTGACACACTTAAGGTTCGAAGTTGTTTTAAGTAGATATGGAATGTGCGTTGGAAACCGAATGTTGTTCGGAGTCTCGGATTGGATCCGGGACATCACGAGGAGATCCAGAATTGTCCGGAGAATAAGATTCATATATTGGGGATCATTTTCTGAGTTAGGAAATGTTCCGGAGTATTTGTATGAGGATTCTAGAAGGTTTCGGAATGTTCCGGAAGGTTCTGGAAGATTTCTTGGAGTTTGCTTGAAAACCAAGAAAGGATCAAGGAGTCCTTGTGGGGCAAGACAAGGAGTCGTGGGGGAGGAGGACTCCTCCCCCCTTCCCAATCCACCGGCCAAGGAAGGGAGGGGAGTCCTACTAGGACTCCCCCTCCCATGGCGCCTCCCTCCTTTAAATAGAGGGGTGGAGGCGCCACCCCCTGGCCTCCTCCACTACTCCAGCTCCTAGCCGCCTCTCTCCTCCTCCTTTCTTTTGCTTAGGCTTAGGCGAAGCCCTGCAGAATTCTCTACTCCACCACCACCACGCCGTCGTGCTGCTGGGATTCCGTGGAGAAGATCTACTACCTCCGCTGCTCGCTGGAACAAGGAGAGGAAGGTCTGCTTCGACTCCGCACGTGTGACCGACTGCGGAAGCGCTGCCGGAACGCGGCGCCGGAAGGATCGTGCACACGATCTTGAGATCGGCAAGTGATCGACTACATCAACCACGAGATCCAATCTCGTAACGCTTTCGGATCTACAAGGGTTAGTACAGATCTATCTCGTTGCACATGTCTAATAGATTAGATCTTGGCTTTTATCTAGATTAGATATGGGTTTTGTTCGTTCTTGCGGTAGAAATTTTTTGTTTTCCATGCTACGAACCCATCAGTATGACAGGCTGATGTCAACCATGTCATTCTCTGGGTGACCAGCGGATCCACCATACCCATCGGGCAGGTGTGCCTGTCCACCATGTTCGGGACACGCGACAACTACTGCATCGAGCTCATCGACTTCGACGTGGCGCACATCAACCTCCCATACAACGTCATCCTCAGCTACCCGCGCTGGCCAAGTTCATGGCCACTACTCACCATGCCTACAACATGATCAAGATGCCTGGCGGCAACGATGGAGTCATCACGGTCCGTTGTAACGAGGTGGACGCCTTACGCTCATTGGAGCATTCCTACAAGACCAATGCCACCACCTATCCTGAGGCTGTGGATACCCTGGCCTACGTTGGAGGCTCCACTAGGAGGAAGCATATGATGGCCCAGGAGAACGCCACATCGAAGAGGGCATTAGCCGCTCTGTTCCCGCCTCATGAGGGGCAAGGATTGGCCAGCGCCCGCGACCTCAAGAGGAGCTCAGGACCATCCCCGCCTGTCCTCACGAGGGATGATGAACCTCCCAAGGATGGCGACAACTCGGGGGCTCTAGACTTCCCCATGGACGGCACCTAGCGCATGTACCACGCCGGCTGCCCTCGTGGCGGGGACTGAACTACCATTGAGCCAACGTATCAGGCTGCTGAAGGTGGACAAACCTCTCTGAACGACGCACCTAAATCCACGACCTTTTGAAGGTGACCCCCGAAAAACCCTCATCCCTTACGGCTTCATCTCTTGTAAGACACCGTGTAGGCCACGGTTGCATTCTAAGAAGCTCGTACTGCTGGCGCTCTTTTGGATCTTGTGCTTCGCGCACGCTTGGTTATTTGGTTTTTCCTCGAAAAATAATTTCTCCAAGAACCGTGCTGCCAGACTTCCATCACACACACCGCACGAGCGGGGGCTAGGGGTAGTACCCTTCACCAGGCCAATCCCCCGTCCACATCAGAGCCTCAAGCGTCGAGCTCTGACCTCACAGGATAGTCCTGTCAATGAGTCACCTCATCCATAGTTCCTAGTGCTTGAGATCCTCGTACGGCACGTGTACAGACCTCTAGTGGTGCGTACTTTTCCTTATGACCCTCTCCTAGTAAGGTCTATGGGGCAGCTCATCAGGACCTAAATTGTCGAGCTCTGAACTCACAACCCGTCCGTCGGCTTGGAGTTACCTCACCCACCGTTCCTTACCCAGTTTTTATCCTTGCGACGGCTCGTGAGGCACTGCCCCTCCACAGCCTGAGCTCATTAGGACCTAAAGTGTCGAGCTCAGAACTCACGACCCGTCCCTCGGCTGGGAGTTACCTCACCCACGGTTCCTGACATAGTTTTTATCCTCGCAACGGCTCGCGAGGCACCGCCCTTCTCGGCCTAAATATCGTCGGGACCTAAAGCGTTGAGCTCTAAACTCACAGCCCATCCCTCGGCTGTGGGTTACCTCACCCACAGTTTCCGACCTCTGCAAAGCCAAAAATACTAGCGCTAAACCTGACAACATGCTCCTTGAGGTTTGCGGCGTGGCTCGTGAGGCACCTACTCCTCAGGAAACCAGGAAACTGTAGGGCCTAGTGCGCTGAACCTTAAACTTGTTGCCCGATCGCGGCGTTAAGTTACCTCGCGCACGGCTCTCGGTGCCCAAAACTTGCCACATAAATTCTCTATAGGGCCTTCCCCGCAATACACGTACCCTCCTCTGCAGTCACCTTTTCGAGAGATTCCACGAGGGACCCGCGAGGCAAAACTTGGGGGAGCCTCGGTCGCTGGACTGGTAGCCTAGTAAGGGCCCAACGGTGAGTCACTTTACCAGTGGTAAAACCCCTATGCAACGGCGTGGCCCCCGCGAGGGTCGAGATAACTACATGCGTAAGCCTCTAGAGGGTAGCACCACCCAAGCAGTCGGGCTCGGAGACATGTAGAGGCTCCTCGTGAGTCACCGCACGTGACCCCTGGTACAGCAAGCAGGACCACCGCCCTGAGGTGCCCGGTGAGGGTATGGCCTCCGCAAGCCCCCTCCTCGCGAGGCCTTGCTTCCTGATGCCAAACAATAGGAAGGTCTACAGGGAGATGGGCAAGGGCCACCGGCCGTCACTAGCTTCACCAAACCGGATCCACACCATGAACACCAAAACTCCAAGAATCATAGCAAAAACATTCAAAGGGAGAAGTAACAAGCGCAAAGGTTCTCTTACAGACATCCACAATGGTCTCCTATTAAAAACTTAGCCACAAGACAGGAAACTGGAGGCAGCCATGGCCCCTGTGCTAATGAGGGCATGTGAGCCCCGGCGACGATGCCATGGCCGCATCCCGGACCCCTATCCCCTTTAGAGGTGGCGGGGGTAATCCGCACGACACGACATGGGGTCGTACACCACCACCGTAAAGCCTTTCTCAGCATCATGGCGAAACCTCAGCACCGAGCCGCATTCGATCTTGTGGTCACGGATGAGACTCTTCCAACCCGAGGAGAGAAACACCTCCTCGAGCACGGGAATATCGAGCTCCACGGCCTACCATTCACCGCCGCCCGAATGCCTCAGTGGCACAAATTCCTATAGATGGGCCCCTGTAGTAAGGTGAAGCGCGACAGGAGCCGTACCTTGGTGGAGAAGTCATCATCCTTCAGGACTAGGACGAAGTCGGTGACCAAATCGCGCCTGCCTCCGCCTTCGGCTTTGGCCCCGGATCGAGACGGTGCTGATGGGTTCGTAGCATGGAAAACAAAAAAAATTCTATCGCAAGAACGAACAAAACCTAGATCTAATCTAGATAAAAGCCAAGATCTAATCTATTAGACATGAGCAACGAGATAGATAGGAACTAACCCTCGTAGATCCGAAAGCGTTAACAAGATTAGATCTCGTAGTTGATGTAGTCGATCACTTGCCTATCTCAAGATCGTGTGGACGATCCTTCCAGCGTCGCGTTTCGGCAGCGCTTCCGCAGTCGGTCAAGTGGACGATCCTTCCGGCGCCGCGATTCGGTAGCGCTTCCGCAGTCGGTCACACGTGCGGAGTCGAAGCAGACCTTCCTCTCCCCGTTCCAGCGAGCAGCGGAGGTAGTAGATCTTCTCCACGGAATCCCAGCAGCACGACGGCGTGGTGGTGGTGGTGGAGTAGATAATTCTGCAGGGCTTCGCCTATGCCTGTGCAGAAGAAAGGTGGAGGACAGAGGCGGCAGAGATTGGGAGTTATGAGAGCCCGGGAGGAGGGGGCGCCCCTGCCCTTCTATTTAAGGGGGAGGGCGCCTTGGGGAGGGGGAGTCCTACAAGGACTCCCCTCCTCTAGGCCGGCGGATTGGGGAGTGGGGGGAGGAGTCCTCCTCCCCCACGACTCCTAGTCTTGACCCACCAGGACTCCTTGATCCCTATCTTGATTTTCAAGCAAACTCCAAGATATCTTCTAGAACCTTCCGGAACATTCTGAAACCTTCTAGAATCCTCATACAAACACTCCGGAACATTTCCTAACTCAGAAAATGATTCCCTATATAATTGAATCTTATTCTCCGGACCATTCCAGATCTCCTCGTGATGTCTCGGATCCATTCCGAGACTCCGAACAACATTCGGTCTCCAACACACATTCCATATCTACTTAAAACAACTTCGAACCTTAAGTGTGTCACCCTACGGTTCGTGAATATGTAGACATGATAGAGACACATCTCCTATCAATAACCATCAGCGGGACCTGGAGATCCATAATGGCTCCCACATACTCAACGATGACTTCGCGATCGATTGAACCACTTACATACGAAACTAATTCCCTTTGTCTCGCGATACTATACTCATCCGAGGTTTGATCGTCGGTATCTCCATACCTAGTTCTACCTCGTTACTGATAAGTACTCTTTACTCGTTCTGTGATATGTCATCCCTTGTGACCTAGTCACATGCTTGCGAGCTAACTAGATGACATTCCACCGAGAGGGCCTAGAGCATATCTATCCGTCATATGGATGGACAAATCCCAATCTTGTTTCATGCGCTTCAACACATACTTTCAGAATACCCAGTGACACTTTTATAACCACCCAGTTATGAAGCGGCGTTTGATGTCATCAAAGTATCCATCCGGTGATGGTGATTAACATAACCTCATGGTCGAAGGAATAGGTTACTATGTATTTGAAAGCTTACAGCAATACGAACTTAATGACTTGATCTTATGCTACGCTTACTATGGGTGTGTGTCCATCACATCATTCTCCTAATGATATAACCTTGTTATTAATCACATCCAATGTCCATGATCAGGAAACCATGATCATCAATTAATCAACAAGCTAGTTCAACAAGAGGCTTACTAGGGACTCTTATATGTTTACAAAGCACACATGTATTAGTGTTTCCTAATAATACAATTATAGCATGGGATGTAAACATTCATCATAAACACAAAGATATAATAATAATCACTTTTATTATTGCCTCTTGGGCATATCTCCAACAGTCTCCCAATTGCACTAGAGTCAATAATCTAGATTACATGGTAATATACCGAACACCCATGGTGTTCTGGTGTTGGTCATGCTTTGCCCTAGGGAGAGGTTTAGTCAACGGATCCGCCACATTCAGATCAGTGTGTACTTTGCAAATCTTTATGTCACCATCTCGGACATACTCGCGAATAGCGTGGAAACGTAGCTTGATGTGCTTCAGCTTACTATGTGACCTTGGCTCCTATGCATTAGCTATGGCACCTGTGTTGTCACAATAGATGGCCATCGGGTCCAACGCACTGGGAACCACGCCGAGTTCAGTAATGAATTCCTTCATCCAAACGGCTTCTTGTGCAGCCTCCGAAGCAGCTATGTATTCCGATTCAGTTGAAGATTTCGCCACAACGCTTTGCTTTGCACTCCTTCAGCTCACTGCAGCACCATTCAAAATAAATACGTATCCCGACTGTGACTTTGAGTCATCCGGATCGGTGTTCCAACTAGCATCGGTGTAACCATTTACAACAAGCTGTTCATCACCTCCATAAGAAAGAACCATATCCTTAGTCCTATTTAGGTACTTTAGGATATTCTTGACCGCTGTCCAGTGCTCCATTCCAAGATCACTTTGATATCTGCTAGTCAAACTAACAGCATGTGCTATATCCAGTCTTGTACACAACATGGCATACATGATAGAACCTATGGCCGAGGCATAGGGAATATTATTCATTCTCTCTCTATCTTCTACCGTAGCTGGACTTTGAGTTTTACTCAAGGTCTTACCTGACAACATGGGCACGAACCCTTTCTTGCTATCTTCCATTCTAAACTTCTTTAGAACTTTGTCCAAGTATGTACTTTGTGAAAGCGCTATTAGGTGTCTTGATCTATCTCTATAAATCTTGATGCCTAGAATGTATGCCGCTTCGCCAAGATCCTTCATTGAAAAACTATTATTCAAATAGCTTTTGACGCTATTAAGAAGTTCTATATCATTCCCAATCAACAATATGTCATCTACATATAGTACTAGGAACGCTACAGAGATCCCACTCACTTTCTTGTAAATACAAGCTTCTCCATAAGTTTGTATAAATCCAAAGTTTTTGATTACTTTATCAAAACGTTGATTCCAACTCCGGGATGCTTGCTTCAGTCCATAAATGGAGCGCTGAAGCTTGCATACCTTGTCAGCATCTTTAGGATCGACAAAACCCTTGGGTTGTACCATATACAACTCTTCCTCAATGTCACCATTAAGGAACGCCGTTTTGACATCCATCTGCCAAATCTCATAATCGAAATGTGCAGCAATTGCTAACAAAATCCTCACAGACTTTAGCTTCGCTACTGGTGAGAAAGTCTCATCATAGTCAACTCCTTGAATTTGTCGGAACCCTTTCGCGACAAGTCGAGCTTTATAGACGGTAACATTACCATCAGCATCTGTTTTTCTCTTGAAAATCCATTTGTTCTCGATAGCCTTACGGCCATCCGGTAAGTCCACCAAAGTCCACACTTGGTTTTCGTACATGGATCCCATTTCGGATTTCATGGCTTCTAGCCATTTGTCGGAATCTGGGCTCACCATAGCTTCTTCATATGTCGCAGGGTCATCAGTGTTGTCCACCAACATGACGTTCAAGTAAGAGTCATACCAATCAGGAGTGGTACGAACCCTCGTTGACCTGCGAGGTTCAACAGTAACTTCATTTGAAGTTTCATGATCATTATCATTAGCTTCCTCTCCAATTGGTGTAGGCGGCACAAAAACATCTTCCGGTGCTGCGCTACTCTCAAATCCGAGAGAAGGTTCAATAACCTCATCGAGTTCTACTTTCCTTCCAGTCACCTCTTTCGAGAGAAACTCCTTCTCAAGAAAGGATCCATTCTTAGCAACGAAAACTTTGCCTTCGGATCTATGATAGAAGGTATACCCAATTGTTTCTTTAGGGTATCCTATGAAGACGCATTTATCCGCTTTGGGTTCTAGCTTATCAGGTTGTAACTTCTTTACATATGCCTCGCAACCCCAAACTTTAAGGAACGACAACATAGGTTTCTTACCAAACCACAATTCGTACGGTGTCGTTTCAACGGATTTAGATGGTGCCCTATTTAAAGTGAATGCGGCTGTCTCTAATGCATAGCCCCAAAATGATAACGGTAAATCTGTAAGAGACATCATAGATCGAACCATATCTAAGAGAGTTCGATTACGACGTTCGGACACACCATTACGCTGTGGTGTTCCCGGCGGTGTCAACTGCGAAAGTATTCCACATTTCTTTAAATGCATGCCAAACTCATAACTCAGATATTCACCTCCGCGATCAGAATGCAGAAACTTAATCTTCTTGTTACGATGATTTTCCACTTCACTTTGAAATTCCTTAAACTTCTCGAAAGTTTCGGACTTATGTTTCATAAAGTAGACATACCCATATCTACTCAAGTCATCCGTGAAAGTGAGAACATAACGATATCCACCACGCGATGCTACACTCATTGGACCACACACATCGGTATGTATTATTTCCAATAAGTCTGTAGCTCGCTCCACTGTACCAGAGAATGGAGTCTTAGTCATTTTTCCCATTAGACATGCTTCGCATCTTTCAAGTGATTCAAAATCAAGTGATTCAAGAAGTCCATCAGAATGGAGTTTCTTCATACGCTTCACTCCAATGTGACCAAGACGAAAGTGCCACATGTATGTAGAATTATCATTCAATTTAATTCGTTTAGCATCTATGTTGTGAACATGTGTATCACTACTATCGAGATTCAGTAAGAATAAACCATTCATCTCAGGTGCATTACCATAAAAGATATTACTCATATAAATCGAACAACCTTTATTCTCAGACTTAAAAGAGTAACCGTCTCGCAATAAACAGGATCCAGATATAATGTTCATGCTTAACGCAGGCACCAAATAACAATTATTTAAATTTAAAACTAATCCCGAAGGTAGATGTAGAGGGAGCGTGCCGACGGCGATCACATCAACCTTGGAGCCATTTCCAACGCGCATCGTCACCTCATCTCTTGCTAGTCTTCGTTTATTCCGCAGCTCCTGTTTCGAGTTACAAATATGAGCAACCGAACCAGTATCAAATACCCAGGCACTACTACGATTACTAGTAAGATACACATCTATAACACATATATCAAATGTACCTTTCTTCTTGATGTTGCCGTTCTTCAGATCCGCCAGGTACTTGGGGCAGTTACGCTTCCAGTGACCAGCACCCTTGTAGTAGAAGCACTCAGTTTTAGGCTTAGGACCAGCCTTGGGCTTCTTAGCAGGTGCGGCAGCTTTCTTGCAGTCCTTCTTGAAGTTGCCCTTGTTCTTAGGCTTGCCCTTTCTCTTGAAATTGGTGGTCTTATTGACCATCAACACTTGGTGCTCCTTCTTTATCTCCACTTCAGCAGTTTTCAGCATGGACGACAGTTCAGGCAATGTCTTGTTCATGCAGTGCATGTTGTAGTTCATCACAAAGTTCTTGTAACTTGGTGGCAGTGATTGAAGGAGACGGTGAATCCCCAATTCATTAGGAATCGATATTCCCAACTCTTGGAGCTTCTTAGCGTACCCAGACATGGTGAGCATGTGCTCACTAACGGAGCTTCCCTCTTCCATCTTACAGTTAAAGAATTTCTCAGAGGCCTCATAGCTCTCCATGGCCGCGCGAGTCTCAAAAATTAGCTTGAGCTCCTTAATGATCTCGAACGGGTCGTGGTGCTCAAAACGCTGTTGGAGCTCCGCTTCTAAACCGTATAGGATGGCACACTGAACTGTGGAGTAATGATTCTTCCGAGTGGCGAAAACATTCTTTTCGTCATCGGTGGCATTATCTGCAGGTGGGTCACCTAGCGGTGCATCGAGCACATAGGTCAACTGACTAGCCCTGAGGACGATCTTCAGTCCACGGAACCAGTCCATGAAATTGCTTCCATTGTTTTTAAGCTTTTCTTTCTCTAGGAACGCATTGAAATTGATGGAGGGGGTCGCCATAATCTACAACAATTTGCAAGTAGTTTAGACTAAGTTTATGACAAACTGAGTTCAAATATAATTATTAAACTAACTAGGTGAACTCCCACTCAAAACAACATCCCTCACATTGTCTTAGTGATTACATGAACCAAGTCCACTACACCAAGTCCGATCTTCACGAGAGAAGATGTAGTTTCATCGGCGAACAATCTTCATGTTCATCATATCAATTATATGACTCATGCTCTACCTTTCGGTATTCCGTGTTCCGAGACCATGTCTGTACATGCTAGGCTCGTCAAGATAACCTTAGTTTCCGCATGTGCAAATCTGGCTTGCACCTGTTGTATGCACACGTAGAATCTATCACATCCGATCATCACGAGATGCTTTGAAACGACGAGTCTTAGCAACGGTGCCAACTAAGGATGAACACTTTATTACTTGAAATTTAGTGAGAGGGATCATCTTATAATGCTACCGTCGCGATCTAAGCAATACAAGATGCATAAAGGATTAACATCATAGGCAATTCATAATTAGTGTGATATGATATGGCCTTTTCTTCTTGCGCCTTTGATCTCCATCTCCAAAGCACGAACATGATCTCCATCATCGCCAGCATTGCGTCAAGGTCAGTGGCGCCGCTTCATGGTTGTCCATCATCACCAGCAACTATTACAACTACTTGGAATAAAGCTATTACAAGATGAATAGACACGCAGGTATTAACAGAATTAAAGACAACCATTAGGCTCCTGTCTGTTGCCATATTACAACAAGGATCATTGCATACATCAAATACAATCACAATCACATGATGGCCATATCACATCACAAAACCCCTGCAAAAACAAGTTAGACGCCTCTAATTTTCTTTGCATGTTTTACGTGGTTTGGGGCTTTCGCATAAGACCGATCTTACCTACGAACAAGGACCACAACATTGATACAGGTGTTGTCAAGATGCTCATTGTAAATTGAATCTTAACTATGGTGGGAGAGACAGACACCCGCAAAGCCACTTGTGCAAAGCAAGTTGCACGTCAAGCGTGGAGCAAGTCTCATGTGCGATGACATGTAATGTTAGCCCGAGCCGCTTCATCCCACCATGCCGCAAGATGCAAAGTACACGCTAAGACACCGACAACAAAAGCATCAATGCCCACAAAAACATTGTGTTCTACTCGTGCAACAGATCTACGCATAGATACGGCTCTGATACCACTGATGGGTTCGTAGCATGGAAAACAAAAAATTTCTATCGCAAGAACGAACAAAACCTAGATCTAATCTAGATAAAAGCCAAGATCTAATCTATTAGACATGAGCAACGAGATAGATAGGAACTAACCCTCGTAGATCCGAAAGCGTTAACGAGATTAGATCTCGTGGTTGATGTAGTCGATCACTTGCCGATCTCAAGATCGTGTGGACGATCCTTCCGGCGTCGCGTTTCGGCAGCGCTTCCGCAGTCGGTCAAGTGGACGATCCTTCCGGTGCCGCGATTCGGCAACGCTTCCGCAGTCGGTCACACGTGCGGAGTCGACCTTCCTCTCCCCGTTCCAGCGAGCAGCGGAGGTAGTAGATCTTCTCCACGGAATCCCAGCAGCACGACGGCATGGTGGTGGTGGTGGAGTAGAGAATTCTGCAGGGCTTCGCCTATGCCTGTGCAGAAGAAAGGTGGAGGACAGAGGCGGCAGAGATTGGGAGTTATGAGAGCCCGGGAGGAGGGGGCGCCCCTGCCCTTCTATTTAAGGGGGGAGGGCGCCTTGGTGAGGGGGAGTCCTACAAGGACTCCCCTCCTCTAGGCCGGCGGATTGGGGAGTGGGGGGAGGAGTCCTCCTCCCCCACGACTCCTAGTCTTGACCCACCAGGACTCCTTGATCCCTATCTTGATTTTCAAGCAAACTCCAAGATATCTTCTAGAACCTTCCGGAACATTCCGAAACCTTCTAGAATCCTTATACAAACACTCCGGAACATTTCCTAACTCAGAAAATGATTCCCTATATATGAATCTTATTCTCCGGACCATTCCGGATCTCCTCGTGATGTCCCAGATCCATTCCGAGACTCCGAACAACATTCGGTCTCCAACACACATTCCATATCTACTTAAAACAACTTCGAACCTTAAGTGTGTCACCCTACGGTTCGTGAATATGTAGACATGATAGAGACACATCTCCTATCAATAACCATCAGCGGGACCTGGAGATCCATAATGGCTCCCACATACTCAACGATGACTTCACGATCGATTGAACCACTTACATACGAAACTAATTCCCTTTGTCTCGCGATACTATACTCATCCGAGGTTTGATCGTCGGTATCTCCATACCTAGTTCTACCTCGTTACTGATAAGTACTCTTTACTCCTTCCGTGATATGTCATCCCTTGTGACCTAGTCACATGCTTGCAAGCTAACTAGATGACATTCCACCGAGAGGGCCCAGAGCATATCTATCCGTCATATGGATGGACAAATCCCAATCTTGGTTCATGCGCTTCAACACATACTTTCAGAATACCCAATGATACTTTTATAACCACCCAGTTACGAAGGGGCGTTTGATGTCATCAAAGTATCCATCCGGTGATGGTGATTAACATAACCTCATGGTCGAAGGAATAGGTTACTATGTATTTGAATGCTTACAGCAATACGAACTTAATGACTTGATCTTATGCTACGCTTACTATGGGTGTGTGTCCATCACATCATTCTTCTAATGATATAACCTTGTTATTAATCACATCCAATGTCCATGATCAGGAAACCATGATCATCAATTAATCAACAAGCTAGTTCAACAAGAGGCTTACTAGGGACTCTTATATGTTTACAAAACACACATGTATTAGTGTTTCCTAATAATACAATTATAGCATGGGATGTAAACATTCATCATAAACACAAAGATATAATAATAATCACTTTTATTATTGCCTCTTGAGCATATCTCCAACAGGTGCACGGCCCGGGCTGACCCTCGAGCCGGAATGGTGGTGCTGACAACCGCATCCCGCACACACTCGACCGCGGCTCCCGGGAGTGTTCCTTCCCGCTGCCGGAGTGGCTTTGGCAGAGGTCCTTCTCGGTTACACGCGCCGGCCACTACCCTCGGCCGCCCCCGGCCTCACTTAGCCGAAGGGGTCTCGTCTGCTGACTTCACCACGGCCTTGCCTTTCTCGGCGACTAAGAAGCGCTTGGGCGCCATTAGGGGTATAAGCCCTCGCGCAAGTGCACCACCAGGGGGAAGGGGATTACTAGCATGGGGAAGGGAGCTCAAGCGTTCATGCCCCGGTATAAACGGGGTCAGTTGAAAAGACATATCACTGCCCTGGGCACGCGATATAACTGCAAGGCCCCGCGCGTCGTCGCATCGTGGGAACAAATCCCGGGGCGGAGGCGACACGCTCGAGATTCGCGGTTAAAAACTCACGGACGCTTCAAATCTACGATCAGGATGGGGGTGTGGCAGGCCCACATCGACCGAGCAGGCATCATGCCCACCAACCGTCCTAGGCCACTTGCCCCTTCGAGCCTATCGAGGGACACATGCGGGCCAAGCGCCCAGGGGCTACTGTCAGGGCCCTGGCAACTGGGGTGCCACGTCCCGACGCTTAGTAGTCCCCAACGCCTCAAAGTGACGTGCCTTCGAGAGGCTACACTACCTCCAAGGACAGGCAGCGCCGGGTAAACCCTCGTGAGGGTCCACTTCACGAGGGGACACTCTCCCGAGGGGGACTCTCCCCCGGAGGCGCCACCACAGAACCCAACTGCGGGTGCCTTGAAGCACATTCGAGTGCTTTTTAGTAAATTCACCAAGCGGCCGCAAGCGAGACAGATGTAATGCCCGGGGAAATATCCCCAATTAGAATTGCTTGTTGTTTTTTTTCATCATCATAACTTCATCATGCATATTTTTACTAATAAAATTATTTTTATCAAACACTATTTTGGTTGCTAATATACTCGTACGGCTTAAAGTATAAAGCCACCCTTACTTTTCTTATTTCAAATTGAAAATTATATATTTTTGCCCTCTCGTATGATCACAAAGGGTTCTTGTTATTTTTCTAAAAATAAAAATAGATAAAAGTCTGTCAAAAGTTTTAGTTCAAAACTAGCTCATCTAGTTACTTTGAACTGGAAAAATTGCACATTTCCCTTCTTTATCCCCAAGTCCTATCCCCAAATCTGAGATTAGATCTGTCATGAAATCCCCTCCTTTCTTCTCCACCGCCGCCTTCTCTTTTTGTGCTCCACATCAATTCCGGGCGCCGCCGCATGCTTCCTCTCCAACCGAGCTGGCTGAGCAACGTCCCAATCAATGGATTCCATCAATTCACCATGCGGTTGTTTTTCTTGTCCTTTGCATGCAACACGATTCAGCAACACAATCGCCACACACCACCACGCCTCCAATCTCCATATGCCTGCATCCACATCAAATCGAGCAGCAACAGCAACTGCAGCTCCACCAGTTTCCCTGCCTTGCCTAGCTAGCCGAGCCGCTCCACTTGCTCCCGTGCAGCACCAGCCTGGGGAGCTGAGCCGCCTCCCGTGCTCGTGTGGAGAGCAGAAGCGCAGGGCCAGCTCGCCCAGTACCTGCCGTGTACCTCCTCACGCGCCAACAGCAGCAAAGCCAGATGATGCAGCCCCGCGCGCCTACATCCCATGGCCTTCTCGATTTACGCACCGAGCCAGCCGCAAGCCTGCAGTTCCTTGCCGTCTGTCGCCGTAAGGGGCCATCGAGCAGCACAGCGAGCCACTGTTCTGTCTCCGATCGGCCGCCGCTTGTCGTGCGTGTGTTCATCAGCAACTGATCAAAATCTCCTAGGTTGCCGCACCGTAAGTCTCTATTTAAATTTGTGCAGCGAATCGGTGCCACGCTTTTCCTTATTAATTCAAATTTAATTTGCAGGGTAGATAAACAACTTGAACCGTCTATTTAAATGTCGGGATCCCGATTCCACATAATATTGCTAAGCTAGGCATATTGCCATGTCATGCATCATATCATACACATGCCGGATCTTCCACCGAATAATTAAATGTTGCATCGATTGTTCTTTCTAGTGATTTGCGTCTCTCGGATAGGCCGTTGAGTCGATATGAGATACGATAAGCCTTCGATTACCGACTTTGTTTTTTAGACGAGCATTCTCCCTATTTCTATCTATTTAGCATTTATAGTTATTACTTCGTTTTTTTATCTATTGCTATCGTTATTATCGATGCTCGTGTACCGTTTCCCTTTATTTACCTGCTCTACTTTATAACCTTGGTTATCCTATTATCTTGTTTGATTAGCTAGACTTGTCCTTGCGAGTCATAGCGCATGCTTAGGTCTGCTGCCCGTTCTCATACAGGTGAACCGTGATATCTGGTGATATCTGGTTATGGTTGATAACATGATAAATTAAATTGTTGATGCTGATTATGGTTATGGTTATGATTTTATCTAATGATAACGCCGCAACAGGGACCACCTTTGGGAACTGCTTGAGCCGACCTAGGAACCGTTCGTTCTACGATACTAGTTCTGAGTTGATCGCACTAACCAAACGCAGTGGCCCCTGGGATCCCCCTCAACTACCGGCTCTATTCGTTTATCCAGAGGGTTATAAAATTGGGTCTTTCATTGGTGCGTACGGATAATATGTCCTTGGACATGGGTGAGTTGAATATGTCTTCGGACTTGGTGATGATATGATTTTGGTGGACAGCTTGGGCATTACATACATAAAAGCGGCACATGCAGGCGGTTCAAGGGGAGCTCTACAAGTTATCTTCTAAGGCCATTCGGTATAGTAGTCGTGAACGTTGTGCCATCTTGAGACTCGGTCGTGCCTCTGTGCTAGATAAAAGCCAGTAGGTGATACCTCTGGATATGCACGTAGTTATAGAACAATTCTTGTTCTGAGATTCGGAAGGCACTTGTATTATGTTGCCTGAAGGGTTAAACATGAGTTTGGATACAATAGTGCACCTGTGGAGGGAAAATATTTTCGAGAAGCCATGTGTCCACGGTTATAGACGTCTCAGGAGTACGATGGCATGATCATAGACAATGCCATTACAAATTTGACTCTAATAATATGATTAGTAATTAGTCGTATCAACTAAAAACCTGCTTAACTAAAATTGCCACTGTGTGTATACACACGACAACTTCCTCGACTGGTCTTCGAGCGGGAAATTTTTGGATGTGCTATGCTTGGTGTTATACTCCTGTTACCGGATAGCGCTCTCTTTTCTCGCTCTAATAGGCGAAGTTGTAGCGTGTCTCTATAAGTTAGATAATGCAAGCTTTGCTGCCGCTGAGCCCACCATACCTATGTAGGCGAGGACCGCCGAATTCTAGACTCGTTGTGTACTGGCCTCAGTAGTGACCGCTCTATTTTTCCTTCGCCCTTTGTTGGCACCCCTTTTGTTTTGATAGTATGTGATTGACGACGTTAGCAACGTTATCCTTCCGGCTTGGCCTGAGCAGGGTTATGGACGCTACTCGGTTATTCTTCAGGACTCTTAGTCCCATTTGCTTCTTGACCATACCCGGACACTATTTTGCTTTCTTCCTGAGTTGTATCTTTTGTATTCTTGACTCATTGAGTCGTTGTTATATATATAAGTCTTTGTAGATTATGTTGCAAACTATTACTCTCTTTATCCCAAGGCTTAAGGCATATAATTATTTTGAAAAGTCAAGTCATATAAAGTTTGACCAAACTTTTAGAAAAATCTATTAAAAACTATTATTATATAGATATCATGTGAAAATATGTTTCATGATGTATGAAAGGGTATGGATTAGGTAGTGTAAATATTAATATTTTTCTCTAAAAACTTGGTCAAACTTTAGTTGATTTGACTTTTGAAAAAAATTATATGCCTTAAGCCTTGGAACGTAGGTAGTATGATGTAACTACTTGTAATAAAATTCCACCCACATGAAAGTGTCTGGTGGGCGTCTTTGAATCGCTTCTATGTGGGCTTTGGCGGGAAATGCTGAGATCTGCATAGACCCGATTCCAAGGCGTTACAAGTGGTATGAGAGCGAAGTTTTGCGATACTCCGCTGGTCCAACCTGTAGGTTAACCTTGCCAACGGACGAAGTCTAGTGTCAAAACTATTTTGCTACAAATGCATTGGATAGATATGATTAGCTCTAATTTTACTCCTTATTTCTATTCTTTCTCTTCTTATCTTTGCGTGTTTTGAATCTTCTCGCTTACCTTATTCTAGTCCAGGATTTCTTGTAGTTGGTTTCTGTCGTACCTTTAGGGTTACGCTTTCTTCTTTTTGTAACGGTGGTGCTACATCTGGTTCTCGCTCTCTCTGATCTTTTAGCATATGTTTCCTGGTGTTCTCCAACTTCTGCGACAACGTCCTTATCTCTGGATTTTTCCCTAAGCTTCCAAACACCGTTTTTCTGGATCTTTAGTTTGAATTTCGAGAGTTGGTTGCTTGATTGTCCTATTCATGTATGGAGTAATGCTTGGAGTGCGGGATGGAGTCGCAGTCATACCATTACTCTTATCATTAACTCTTGTGCATTGAACATGTGGATTAATGTGACTTCTACTTCTTATTTGGAAGTTAGAGGTGGCCTTATGACCTATTTCTTCGCCTTTGTTTCTCCAGAGGGTTCTCCCGAATAATGTGAGCAACAACCCTTTGTTGGTGGTATCGACAATTTCAAGACGAAGCAAGAATTCTTATTAGTGGTGTCACGGCCATCCACCTGACGCAAGAAGATCCGATCGTGAAACCTCTCCCCCCGCTGTCTTGCTTGGGTCTCGAGACGAGATCGCTTGTTAGTGATGTCTAGTTGTAATGCCCAGGAAAATATCCCCAATTAAATTAGAATTGCTTGTTTTTTTCTGCATGATCATAACTTCATCATGCATATTTTTACTAATAAAATTATTTTTATCAAACACTATTTTGGTTGCTAATATACTCATACGGTTTAAAATATAAAGCCACCCTTACTTTTCTCATTTCAAATTAAAAATTATATATTTTTGGCCTGTTGTATGATCACATAGGGTTTTTGTTATTTTTCTAAAACTAAAAATAGATAAAAGTCTGTCAAAAGTTTGGTTCCAAAACTCCCCATCTAATATACTTTGGACTAGATAAATAGTTCATTCCCCTTCTTTCTCCCCAAGCCCTATCCCCAAATCTGACATTAGATCTGTCATAAAATCCCCTCCTTTCTTCTCCACCGCCACCATCTCTTTTTGTGCTCCACATCGATTCCGGGCACGCCGCATGCTTCCTCTCCAACTGAGCTGGCTGAGCAACGTCCCAATCAATGGATTCCATCAGTTCAACATGCGGTTGTTTTTCTTGTCCTTTGCACGCAACACGATTCAGCAACACAATCGCGACACACCACCACACCGCACACGCCTCCAATCTCCATCTGCCTGCCTCCACATCAAATCGAGCAGCAATAGCAACTGTAGCTCCACCAGTTTCCCTGCCGCGCCTAGCTAGCCGAGCCGCTCCACTTGCTCCCGTGCAGCACCAGCCTGGGTAGCTGAGCTGCCTCCCGTGCTCGTGTGGAGAGCAGAAGCGCAGGGCCAGCTCGCCCAGTACCTGCCGTGTGCCTCCTCACGCGCCAACAGCAGCAGAGCCAGAGGATGCGGCCGCGCGCGCCTACACCCCATGGCCTTCTCGATTTAAGCACCGGGCCAGCCGCACGCCCGCAGTTCCTTGCCGTCTGTTGCTGTAAGAGGCCATCGAGCAGCACAGCGAGCCACTGTTCTGTCTTGGATCGGCCGCCGCCGCTTGTTGTGCATGTGTTCATCGGCAGCTGATCAAAATCTCCCACGTAAAAAAAAAAATTCCCAGGTTGCCACACTGTAAGTGTTCGATGAAATTCTAACAAGGGCTTCGGCTTTTCTATCCAATGCCCGCGCTTAATCGCTTGGCCATCAAGTTCTACTTCTCGACATCGGCGACATCATCTACTTCAGTTTTCGGAACATCAAGATGGTGGTGATACAAGTACTTCTGGGACGAGGCCTACTTCCACTACTTCGTCTACCATTTGAAGATCAGTCTTTCCATTCACCTTTGCAAACTGAGCCGTGAGACACCATTCCTGCCCCTATCTATACTACTATTAAAAAGATTCAGGACGTTCGCCTACCCCAGATTTTCCGTCTGTCGTCAAAAGACAATTTTGCCCCTAACCTTTCGGTTATATTACAGCCCCTGCCACCGCTAAGTAAACCTGAACCGTTCAATGTATAAAAATACCCCAACCCTGTTGTCCCTTCCCCAATCCCATCCCCTGCGGCCACTGGCAAGAGTTTGGAGGCGGGGGTGCTCTACTGGTCGGAGGTCAGCACGCGTCGTCCGGGCCGCGCGAGGTCGGGGACGAGGGTCCTCTTGGAGGAGTGGGCATGCCGCGTGAGCTTGGGGACGAGGGGACTCCGGGAGGAGCGGGGGTCGGTGTTGTTATTCCAAAGGATAGGTCCTGGGCTTGCTCGTGCTAGGAAGAGAGGAGGGAGTTTGAGCGACAGGGAGGAGCTACACAGCGTGGTGGCGCGCGAATATCGCTCCTATCTCGATGCGTATCGCCTGGGCACCGAGATTCTGCTCAATCTAGAATCGAATCGAACCCATACCAGGCGGGCAGGCATAGAGCATGAGGATATCGTTCTTGTTTCTTTCTCCAATCCCCTACTGAATTGACACCCCCTGCTCTGTTCTTCCTCTCCGCCAGCCGCGAGGTCTGGTCCATGTCGTCTTCCACGCGATGAGGATGCCTCCTCCCGTGCTGCTCCACTCGTGAACCAGTGGTTCGTCAGCAATAGGAGATCTGAATCTAAAAAAACTAGACGTATGTGGCCTGGTCTCAGCCTTTCACGTCGGTGCTAGGCATCGAAGATCACGCCGCTAGCTTGATTCCACTATGCCTATTCGCGTCGATCCCTAAACCGGCCGCCAACTCCACTCCTGCACAACCCCTATAACGCTCTCGGTGCCGCTTCTACCGGTAGCCTCCTCCGGTTCGCTGCTCCCGGAACACCCACGCCTCTGTGTCATAAGAGCCACCAGTTGCTCTGGCGCCAAGGCCAAGCCAGCACCAGCGCACGGGGGCGCCCTCATTAGCATTGCCAACGAGGCATCGAGGGCTGGTATGGGTGGCGACGACGGGAGAAAAGATGTTGTTCCTGGTGGCCGCGGCCGCGGCGTCGCCCGGCATGGTCCGGCATGTAAGGACTAAGGAGTTGGACTCCGGTGCAGTGGCCATGCCTTCTCAGGGAGGTTCCGTGATGCTAATCGTCCAAGGAATTGTGCCTCTCTTTTTGGACCAAATTTGTAGTCGAATATGGTCAGCCACATATAGGAGTTAGGAATAGACAATGCCAGAAATTCAGAAGAAGTTGCTGTTTGATGTTCCTTGGATCAGCTGGACAAGTGAGGATCTATTTGGTTGCCTGCTTTGCTTGGGCTGACCAAGTTCTTTCTGAATTAAATGAAGACTGGATTATTACCTAGACTTTTTGGAGGGCGTAAATTAGTTCAGGTCTTCTGGTCCTGCCTTTGGCTTCTGGGCAGCAAATTAGATACGGTATAATATTTTCCCCCAACAACTTGGTTCATGCATGGATAAAAAATATTCTTGTCAGAATATCATTGCTGACTCTTTATCCGTCAAGTCATCATATTATGATGGAATATTGGCTTGCTCTTTGGTCTGATTTATCTATGTGCAATTGGGACTCTGAAAACAGATACGAGGCAATATATGAACTATAGTATAAATATGAAGCTATCAGACTGACTGTACTTGATTTCTTTTCTAGATTTTCAAAATTTTGAAGGCTCATTTCAAATCCAGGCATTACTGCAATTGATCCGGAGTTCTCTATGACACGATCTATACTATTTTATTCCATATCCAGGCACCATTGTAATTGACATAGAAACTTCGATGCAGCATAGCGAGTTTTTGAAGGAATCTGATATGATATAAGAAGCTTGCATCTGCAAATGACCAAGTGAGGCGTTAAACCTAGAGGCCCTCCATCTTCTATAGAAGATAAAACATCATAGTATACTGTGTATGGTGTCCATTGCTGAATGCTAATTGTAGTTTGCCATATTGGTGTGCTGACAGCAAAATTTGATTGCTTCCATCTAGATGTGCTTTGATGTGTTTCTAGAATCACTAATCAGCTACAACATATGAAGTAGCAGAAACTGGGGCAAATTGAAAAGAAGATTGTGAATCATTATTTATCGCCCGCAATGATTTATTTGTGACATGGCACATTTCCGTATAACTAAAAATTTAAGTTGGGACATTAGCATTGATGTGGTTTTCACAGTTGTGGACGGAGCACATGAGGTTGCCACGAACATAAAGGATTTGCATGAGTTTTCTTCCCTCCTTACTGCGCATAAGTTTATCATCGAAGATGGTGTCTCCGTAGCAACGCACGCCAAGGAAAAAGTACTATTCTTCAAAGTAGTGCGGAAAGTTAGAGTCGGATTATGGTTGCAACACTCTTTATTGATGTGTGCACATGTTAATGCAGTCTTGAGCCGATCAAATATGAACTAAAGGATCTTAATTTTTAGATATTTGCAAAAAGTAAGAAACTCTTTTCCTCGGTTGGAAGGTGTTGTCATTAAATATAAGAATATTTACATGCATTATACTGGTAAAATAAACTTGAAGAGCCGTTAAATAAGATCATTGTATTTTTTGGAAAGTATTAGTATATTTATCTAAATTAATTATTTTGTAACCATGGTAGCGCACGGGCATTCAACTAGTTTTTTATAATATGTCATATAACTTGCGCAAATTATATCATCCATGCCCGTATACATATTTACTTGTTTTGAGGTATTTTGTCGGATCATCTAATAATTAAATATGGAGTGTATATGCAGACTATTCTTGTCTTATATAGACTCCATTTAAATTTATGTAGCGAACCGGTGCCATGTTTTGCCTTGTTAATTCAACATTCAATTTGTAGGGTAGATAAACAACTTGAACAGTCTATTTAAATGTCAGGATCAAGATTCCGCTTAATATTGCTAAGCTAGGCCGCATATTGTCATATGCATCATATATACACATGCCGGATCTTCCGCCGTATAATTAAATATTGCACCGGTTGTTCTTTCTAGTAGTTTGCGTCTTCTCGGATATGTCGTTGAGTCGATGTGAGATATGACAAGCCTTCGGTCACCGACTTTGCTTCTCAGGCGAGCATTCTTTTCCTTTCTACCTATTTTGCATTTATAGTCTTTACTTTCTTTCTTTGATCTATTGTTATCCTTATTATCAATGATCTAGTACCGTTCTCTTTATTTACCTGCTCTACTTTATAGCATTGGTATCCTATTATGTTGTTTGATTAGCTAGCCTTGTCCTTGCGAGTCGTAGCGCATTCTTAGGTCTGCTTCCCGCTCTCATTTAGGTGAACCGTGATATCTGGTTATGGTTGATAACATGATAAATTAAATTGGTGATACTGATTATGGTTATGGTTTCATCTAATGATAAAGTCCCGGCAGGGACCAGCTTTGGGAACTGCTTGAGCCGACCTAGGAGCTGTTCGTTCTACGATACTAGTTTTGAGTTGATCGCGCTAACCAAACGCGGGGCATCTGGGATCCTCCCTCAACTACCGGCGCTATTTGTTTATCTAGAGGGTCACAAAATTTGTTTTCCATTTGGTGCATACACATAATATGTCCCCGGACATGGGTGAGTTGAATATATCTTCGGACTTGGTGATGATATGATTTTGGTGGACAGCTCGGGCATTGCATACATAAAAGCGATACATGCCGGCGGTTTAAGGGGAGCTCTACAAGTTATCTTCTAGGGATGTTCGGTATAGTAGTCGTGAACGTTGTTCCACCTTGAGACTCGGCTGTGCCTCTGGGCTGGATAAAACACAGTAGGTGATACCTCTGGATATGCGCGTAGTTATGGGACAGTTCTTATTGTGAGATTCGGAAGGCACGTGTATTATGTTGCCTGAAGGGTTGAACATGCTTTGGGTATAGTAGTGCACCCCTGCAGGGTAAATCTTTTCAAGAAGCCATGTGTCCACGGTTATGGATGCCTCTGGAGTACGGTGTCATGATCATAGACAACACCACTAAAGTTTTGTCTCAAATAATATGATTAGTAATTAGTCGTATCAACTAAACACCTGCTTAACTAAAATTGCCACCGTGTGTGTTTCACACGACGACTTCCTCGACTAGTCTTCGAGGGGGAAATCTTAGGATGGGTTATGCTTGGTGTTATACTCCTGTTACCGGATAGGGCTCTCTTCTCTCGCTCCAATGCCAATGTTGTAGCGTGTCTCTATAAGTTCGATAGTGCAAGCTTTGCTGCCGCTGAGCCCACCATACCTATGTAGGCGAGGAGCGACGAATTCTAGACTCGCCATGTACTGGCTTTAGTACCGACAACTCTATTTTTTCCTTCGCCCTTTGTCGGCACCCCTTTTGTTTTGGCAGGTATGTGATTGATGACGTTAGCAAGGTTACCCTTCCGGCTTGGCCTGGGCAGGGTTATGAACGTCGCTTGGTTATTCTTTAGGACTCTTAGTCCCATTTGCTTCTTTACCGTACTCGGACACTATTTTTCTTTCTTCTTGAGTTATATCTTTTGTATTCTTGACTCGTTGAGTCATTGTTGTATATATAAGTCTGTGTGGATTCTGTTGTAAACTATTGTGATGTAACTACTTGTAATAAACCGCACACACACGAAAGTGTCTGATGGGCGTCTTTGAATCACTTCTATGCGGGTTTTGGCGGGAAATGCTGAGATCTGCATAGACCCGATTTTGGGGCATTACAAAATATCCCACAAGGGGCGCAGTGGCCCCACGTCCTTTGTTCGCCTTGCTAAAGAAAGCTCTGGTCCGCCCCTTTTTCTACAACGGAAGGACATACGATTTCAATGTGGCAGGCGCACTAGTTGCGTTTGGGTTCTAGGAAGACAGCGAGCAGTGCCAGATGAAGACAAACTAGGAAAAGAGAGGCTGCTTTACCAACTAGCGGAGGTGCACCCGCGTCCAAGACTTAGTGCACCAAAAAGCAGTCTGGTAGACCAGGACCCAATGGGGTGACACTATGGTGACCCTTCGGGCCATGGACTAGGGGAAGAGGCCCGACACCACCCTATATAAGGGACCCTCCTCCTACCTTAGAAGGGATCGATCCTTAAGATCTAAAACCCTAGACTTTCATCCTCCATTGTACCCTCGCAAAGCATGTGAGGAATATAACAAAGCAGGAGTAGAGGCTTTACCTCCTCATGAGGGTCCTAAACCTGGGTAAGAAAGCCTGGTGTCACCTCTTTGTCGTGCGCTTGCTCTGTCGTCACCACCGTCGCCGGGTTCCTTCGGAATCGCGTGTTCAACCCCCTCACGAACCAGGGGATTGTTGGACCCTAGTTCCTTTGCGGGACAAATCTCCAACAAACACAATACAAGAGTTACAATGGCCTATGTAATTGGCAGAAGAATATGCTATGATACTCGTTGAAAAACAAATAAAGTGTTATTGTGTTACTCGTTGGAACTAAACCTATCCTTCAATAATTGTTATTTGGTTTATGAGAACAACAATTGTTCAAATTATCGCCATATTCATAAAGGATTATTGGGACCTTATAAATCATTATTGGAGAAACTACATCAATAATTATGGTGCTAAAATGTCATAAGACAAGGATTATAAGTAACACCGCCATTTAAATCATATTGGAAATGATACATGAAGAAACTCCATGTTGATGGGATTTTGGAGTCTTTTGATTTTGAATGAAATTGACGCTGTGAGAATTTCCTGGTTAAAACCCGTTCATAGGCCAAAAGGGAACGTATGACTAAATTATTGGACACTGTACAAAGTGATGTATATAGTCCATTAGGAATAGCCATGTGTGGTGGATATTTCAGCTTCATAAAAACTAAAACCAAATATTTGAGTGAATATATGAATATTTACTTAATGAGGAAATAGTATGAAACATTTTGAAAGTGTTCAAAGATTTTCAAGATGAAGTGGAAAATCATTGTAACAAGAGAATATAGAATTTATGATTGGATCATAAAGGAAAATATTTGAGTTACAAAGTTTAGAAAACGCCTATGAGTTGAGGAATTGTTCCATAGACTTACGTTTCCCGAAACAACATAGTACATGAAATGTTTGAGAAATGTAATCAAACCTTGTTTGACATGGTAAGATCAAAGGTGTCATTTATATAAAAATGCCATAATACTTAAAGGATGAAGCTTTAGTTACTATCGCTTTTACAATAAAAAGAGCACCATCATGATCCGTTGGAATGACACCATAATAAGTTATGGAATGGGATAAAACCCAAGTTGTCTTTTCTAAAAAAAATTGGTATTCAACGCATATGTAAAATGTTTACAACCAAAGTCGGATAATAGCATCTTTGTAGGTCATCCTAAAGTGACCGTTGGTAATTCTTTCTCAACACTAAAGACCAAAGTGTTCGTTGCTAAGAACGTCAAGTTTCTTGAGAACGAACTTTTCATGAAAAGTTAAGTGGGAGGACAATAGAACATTGATTAAGGTTATTGAACTTGAGTTATATGATTAGGGTAGCACAGCACCGGAAATTGTCCCGGAGGCGGCCACAATGCTCATGGCTCCCGTGCCTCAAAGGTTGACATCGTGAGATCTAAGTTCCTATTGAACCACGTACGCCGGGTAACAATCAAACAACAAGATTTGAGAATGAATCATTGTTTAACAATGATGAACCAACTACATGCAAAGAAGCGATGATGGGCCCTGACTTCGTAAATGGCTAGAAGCCATGAAATCCGTGATAGTTCCATATACGAGGAATCATGTTTTGAACATGGAAGGCATGAAGCATGTTGTATTTGGATCTATAAAGAAACAAACATGGTTGATTCACATCTATGAAATAGTCGACATATCATTAAAATAGTTTACAATTATGTTCCGTGAGTTGACTATGATAAGATTTGATCTTTTATAGCGATATTTAGTCTGAACGGATTAATATAGCAACCACTGCATATGCCAATTTTGGTAAATGGTAATTGAACAAAACAAAACAATGTTCACCTAAAAGAATGGTTACCTAGGACATTGCATGGCATGGTCCAAAGGGTTTTGTTGATTCAAAAGGATGCTAAAAGGCATGCAAATTTCAATGATTGAAATAAGTGATGACTGCAAGTGCACAGATCATTTGTAGCTAGTTTCAAAATAAAGATATCGATCCCACAGGGAGCAGTAGGCGAAATACTAAAATGCTTTTAACTACAACTAAACGAAGTACTTAAGAAATAACTTTAAGATGCAAGAAAAGTAGAGTTGTTTTTGGGTTTTTTGGTTGAACAAGGTAATTTATAGTAAAGCAAAACTTAATGCAGAAAGTAAGAATCACGTGTGTAATAAAACTTTGGAACTGCAATAGGGAAAAAGGCGTTCTTGGTGAGTGGTGGATACACCGCTAGCAATTTAGACTAGGCAATCGAGATTATTATAACGAATATTCTCATAATGTGTATGTACGTAGGAGGAGCTCCATATATGGACAAATAGGCAGCAACCTCTACTCACATCGTCTTTCATAACCACAACTGATGAATAAACGACATCGATCTTATTATCCTGCTATTAAGGGATTTCTCACGTGGCATGGACATGGCTTAATGAGTTCTCCTTGACTCCCCAAGTTAGCATGTAAGAAATGACAATAGCTTTATAGTCACAATAAGCGTATCATCCCTCCGTCTACTAACAAGTAATCCCCTTCATCGAGTCCCCAAAGGAGGCAAATATTAAGGAGGTCCATAACTCCCAACATCAAGATGAAGATAATTAACACATACACATAATGATGTATAACCTAATAATCTCTATCTCATCTCAATTATATGCTAGGGTTTCTCCATCTCCCCAAGAACTAGAGATCTACTCAGACATGGAGGCAATCAACATCATGGCAATGGTAATGGAAACAATCATAGATGAATAGTGCTTGTATAAATCCACAATGAGTACGGAAATTACAACAAGATTTAGACAAGACGTAGATGTGATGGATGGAGATGGTGGTGATGAAGTGGTGGATGATGAAGATTGATGCCTTAGCTTCCCGAATCTACGTGGGGTGAAGATGGATCCCCACTGGATGAGTTCCCCCTCCAAATGCCTTCCGGAGGTGAGGTTTCGGTGATTTCTAGGTGTTTTGTATGTCATCTCCACAATCCAGTTGCACGGGGTGAAACTATTTGAGGAGGCAGAGGCGGCACCAACTATATGGCCGGAACTATACGGCCGGAAAATTTATTCCAGTCGTATAGTTGGTCGTTGTATCCTTTGTCTCCTTTGTTCTCTTTGGGTTTTCTTCTAGTATTATTAATGTTTCCCAAATAAGCAATTTACGTTGTTTTTACTCCTTTTCTCCACAGTACAACTGCTCTAAGAATTGTATCCATTGGATCCATCATCTCTCCTGATCTTGGTGAAAACTGACATAAAATGTGCGCGAGCGCTGTAAAATACCAAGATCCTACATCTACAATAGAAAATAATAGTGTAAAACATGATGCAAATATGCACTCATCAACTTCCCCAAGCTTAGACTCTTGCTTGTCCCGAGCAAGTTAATGGATGTGATCCTCATATTCATGAAGCTGAGTCGATTAAAATAAATGAGGCAGTTGCAGCATGTGTTTATCATATACAATACATAGGAATAAGTTCATGTATAGTACCTTACTTGAACCATCTGAATAGTATTAGTAGGCTTCCACACCTTAGTGATCGACAATTCATAAAAGATGAATCTCAACATAGTGTAAAAGTACCCGGTTCAACTGAATGAGTTAGCGAGGTAGTCCAAGTGTTTTAGGATCAACATATTCACTTGGGATTCAAAATCTCAAAAGTGTCTCTTTGTCATACTACAATATAATGGTATATGCCTATTTGCTCTTTGCACACTCTCCCTTTTTCTTCTTTCTTTTCTTCTCTTTTATATATATGCTCACACTTTTGTTTTAAGTGATGTGCAAAGGAGCTAGCCATACATTCCACTTTATGTAGAAATTCAAAGTTTAACAATCTGAATTATCAAATTCCAATTGTATATGAAGCATTCTTATGACTTGGAGATTCTACCTCGACTTGTTCCCACTCTATTTTGATAGCACTTTCATTTTCCTCTGTTCAAGGTTTCATTTTCAACTTAACTGTAGAGATAATTTTCCTTTGTAAATCAAACCGTAGACTTACATAATATTGACCAAATTATCTTTATTTGTTCCATTAATACTAATAGTGTGGATGACTCCTATTGCTATCATTAAGTGTAAGTAAAATTATACTCAACCATTCATATATCAATAAAGCAAACACAAACTCAATATTTCTCCACATGTAATAATAAACTCAGAACTTCATTAAAGGGATCGACTATTACTAAAGGGAATTCTAATGATGGAAACTTTATTTCTAGTTTGAACTAATGCAAAACTATAATATAAAACTTGTAAGGTAGATTACAAGGTCTTTAAAGATCTCCCCAAGCTTGGAATTAATCTAGGTGGGATCAATCAACTCCTTGTTGGTACATATTCCTCCTCCTGGGTAGAAAGAGCATCGCCCTCTTCTTTTATGTTGCCATCTTTAACTATGCTTGCAAAGCGGGCGTTGAGCTCGACCATGTCATATTGGAGCTTCAACATTTTCTTCTTGAGGAATTTCTTCTCATATGTAACTCAAAGACAATTTTAATTAAGAAACCAACTCTACCATCGATATCATCGACCTTCTTCTCAAGGTCTTTGCTCATCATCCAGTAGGAGTCAATCCCTTCTCCAATTGTTTCAACACATGCCTTCGAAGCCTTTTCTAACACATAGATCTTCTCATGAATCTCATCTTGCTGCACCTTCTTAGATTTAAGAGGTGATGGACCAAGAGGAGGTTTATAATAGGATCATATGTTATAATGATAAGGATTAGGAGATACTCATCCTTATTCCTTCCTCGCTCAACTTGCCTCATCATCTCCATCCTTTGCGGGAACATGCCTCCCAATTTGGGAGAGGCTTGATCTCCGGGATGGATGATGACGACGATCCTTTAGGTTCTACTTCTTCGATTCTCTTCACGGGCTTCTCTTCTTTCTTCTTCCAGATCTTGTTGACATGGAAGGGCTGCATGGCTTCGCTGCATGGATGTTGTTAGAGGGGCTTGTATAGGGATGTCGAGGATTTTTTCGAGGCTTGAGATTGTAGCTCTGCGAAAACTTAATGAAAAAGGTTAGATGCGATCAGCTTTAAAAGGAGAGGTCAAAAACCCTAGCCGCCTTTCGTAACGAGCAACTATACGGGCGTGGCCTATATAACTCTCGCCATATAGTTATGAACAAAATATAGATTTCACCTACGGTGGATCCAACTATACGGATGCAACTATACGGGCAGGAATTTTTATTCCCGCCGTATAGTTGGTTGTTAAACTCTTTGGACTCTGGATTTTTTTTTTGGAGATGGGTCGATAACTATACGACCACAACTATACAGGCGGAATTTTTTATTCTGGCCGTATAGTTGGTCATTAAACTCTCAGTACTCAGGAAATTATTTTGTCAAAGACGTTGATATCTATATGACCGCGGCTATACATGCAAATTTTTTAATTCTGGCCGTATAGTTGGTCGTTAAACTCTCAGTACCTTTCATGGATGGAAGGGGTAATGTTGCAACAACTATATGACCGCAACTATATTGACGGAATTTTTATTCCCGCCATATAGGTTGTCGTTAAACCTTCTGTGTCCACCAAAAAATTCTTCTTCTCAAAGGATTCTTTATTAATCTGAAACTTAATGAAATATCGAGTTTTAACATAAAAATGTCAGCTTAGATTTTCGACCAATTCTGGCATTATCAATCTTCCTTCTTCTTTGCTAGAGCATCAAATGTTTCTTATTTAACACAATGCTCAAATTAAATTTTAACTAAAAATTTAAAAACTTACTCAAACCTTTATTTTGCATGGGTTGCCTCCCATAAAGCACTCTTTTATGGTCAATAGCTTGACCGTATGGTTGCTCATTCCTTCTTGAGTCCATTCTTCTTGCAGTTGCCATTCCCTGTATATCTTTGCTTAACCTCTAGAGTGATCAATTCTATGGTGACTGCACTTATATCTTATTTTACTCGATAATGCTTCAAGTGTTTCCCATTTACCACCCATGCAAGAGAGGGTGTTTTTCCTTGGAGCTTCACTGCTCCCGATGAATAAGCTTCTTCAACTATATATGGGCCTTCGCACTTTGATCTAAGCTTTCCTGAAAACAACTTAAGACGAGAATTATAGAGCAACACTTTGTCTCCATTTTTAAAAGTCTTATTCTCTATTTTATTATCATGCCATCTTTTCAATTTTTCCTTAAACAACCTAGCATTCTCATAGGCTTCACTTCTAAACTCATCTAAAGTATGAATATCTAGTAAACAATTTTCTCCTGCTGCTTTAAGATCATAATTTAGGTTCTTGATTGCCCAAAGAGCTTTGTGTTCAAATTCGAAAGGTAAATGGCATGCCTTAACGTACACCATCTTATAAGGTGTCATACCCATTGTATTTTTAAACGCAGTACGGTATGCCCATAGAGTGTCATTTAACTTGTATGACCAATCTTTTCTTGATTTGTCCATCGTCTTCTTGAGTATGGTATTTAATTCTCTATTAGAGAGTTCCACTTGACCACTTGTTTAGGGATGATATGGTGCAGCAACGCGGTGAGTTACTCCATACTTGCTGAGGATCTTCCTGAAAGTTCCTTTCATAAAATGAGAACCATCGTTAGTAATTAAAAATCTAGGAACTCCAAACTTGGGGAATATGACATCCTTGATCATCTTCACTAAGGTGGCTGCATCTGCATGATTTGTTGGAATAGCTTCAACCCATTTAGTAACATAGTGAACAACAACAAGAATATGAGTACAACCATTCGACTCTATAAATGGTCTGATACATCATAAACGTATCTATAATTTTTGATGTTCCATGCTTGTTTAGTATCTACTTTCTTATGTTTTGTTCATACTTTGAGATATTTTTATACATTTTGTAAAACTAACCTATTAACAAGATGCCATAGTGCCAGTTGCCTGTTTTCTGCTGTTTTTGGTTTCAGAAAAGCTAGTAAGGAAATATTCTCGGAATTGGACCGGACAAAAGCCAAAGTCAATATTTCACCCGAAGCAACACGGAGTCCGGAGGGGAGACAAAGTGGCGCACTAGGGCGACCACACCTGGTGGCGGCACGGCCTAGGGCAGCGTGCCACCAGGGGTTGTGGGTCCCCTGGTGCTCCGCCAACCTTGCCCTTCCGCCTATAAAAGCCTCCCGGGACGAAACCCTAAGTACCCGATCAAAATTCCACGAAAGAGTCTGTAGCCGCCGCCATCTCCATCCCTAGACCAGGAAGGATCTGAAGCTCTTCCCGACACCATGCCGGAGGGGAGAGATCACCCTAGAGGCCTTCTTCATCATCATGCCTGCCTCTGGTGTGATGTGTGAGTAGTTCATCCCTGGACTACGGGTCCATGTAGTAGCTAGATGGCTGGTTCTTCTCCTTTGTGCTATCATGGTTAGATCTTGTGAGCTATGTTCATAATCAAGATCATCTATTTGTAATCTTACATGTTGTGTTTGCGGGGATCCGATGGATATTGAGATGCTATTTCAGATTGATTATTGATTCTATCATGTCTATGTTATTTGTGATCTTGCATGCTCTCCGTTGTTAGTAGCTATCTTAGCCAAGTAGATGCTAGCAACTCCAAGAGGGAGTATTTATTCTCGATAGTGGGTTCATGCCTCTAGTAATCTGGAGAAGTGATAGGAATCTCTAAGGTATTAGATGTGTTGTTACTACTAGGGAGAAAACATCAATCCTTTGTCCATAGGACAATCGTATTGTTTACTTTACACACTTTGCTTAACACAATTATCTATTGCTTGCAACTTAATACTAGAGGGGTTTCGGATGATAACCTGAAGGTGGATTATTAGTTGTAGATGCAGTTGGATTACGGTATATGTATAATGTTGTAATGCCCAATCAAATCTCATAGGAGTCAAGATGATTAGTATATGCATGGTATGCTTTCTCGAGTCTGTCAATTGCGCTGCTGTAATTTGTTCACCCAACATGTTATTTATCTTAAGGAGAATCGCCTCTAGTGAACTATGGACCCCGGTCCATTATTTTGCCATTGATAAACCATCTACTATTTACTATTTACTATTTACTGTTTACTTTCTACAAGCAATTACTATCTTCCACACAATACATTTAATCCTTTGTTTTCAGCAAAACCGGTGAGATTAGCAACCTCACTGTAAGTTGGGGCAAAGTTCTGTGGTTGTGGTGTGCAGGATTCCAAGTTTGAAACAACACCTTGGAGTTGTTTCCTTGCTCCTACTTCTTCGATAACCTTGGTTTCATAACTGAGGGGAAACTTGTTGCTGTGCTCACCATACCTTTCTCTTGGGGTTCCCAACGAGCTCGATATATTTTGAGCCATCAAGCCTTTTTTCTGGCACCGTTGCCGAGGAGTCAAGGACATCTTCAGAAGGGGAGTCCGTCATAACAAATCTCTTTACTTTGTTTTTATTTTCCTTAGTTTATTTTTTCTTTGTTTACTTGTTTCTTTTATCAAAAACACAAAAAATTAGTTGTACTGGTTTGTTTCTTTATATTAAAAACACAAAGAAATGAATACTCTTGAAAACACTAAGTTGTGTGACTTCAGTAGCACCAACAACACTGATTTCATGTGCACACCTATTGCTCCACATGTTCCTGAAGCTACTTTCTTTGAAATTAAACCTGCTTTGCTCAATCTTGTTATGAAAGAACAATTCTCTGGTGTTGGTACTGAAGATGTTGCTGCTCACCTTAATAACTTTGTTGAACTTTGTGAGATGAAAAAACATAGGGATATAGATGGATATATTATTAAGCTTAAATTGTTTCCTTTCTCTTTGAGAGGAAAATCTAAAGAATGGTTGCTATCCCTAACTAGAAATAGTGTTGATTCTTGGACGAAATGCAAAGATGCTTTCATTGGAAAATACTATCCTCCTGCTAAGATTATATCTATGAGAAGTGAAATAATGAAATTTAAACAATCTTACAATGAATAGTTGCTCAAGCTTGGGAAAGAATGAAATCTTTGGTAAAGAATTGTCCCACTCATGGACTGACTGCTTGGATGATTATCCAAACCTTTTATGCAGGAATGAATTATTCTTCAAGAAATCTGCTGGATTCTGCTGCTGGAGGTACCTTTATGACCATTAGTTTTGGTGCTGCAACAAAGCTTCTTGATAATATGATGGTTAACAATTCTGAATGGCACACTGAGAGAGCTCGACAAGGTAAGAAGGTAAATTCTGTTGAAAAAACCTCCTCCTTGAGTGATAAATTGATGTTATTATGTCTATGCTTGTTAATAGGAAAGCTCATATTGATCCAAATCATGTTCTCTTAGCCTCTTTGGTTGCTCAAGAAGAGCAAGTTGATGTGAACTTTATTAGAAATAATAATTTCAGCAATAATGCCTACAAGAATAAGTTTGGTAATAATAATTATAGGCCATATCCTCCCAATAATGGTAATTCTTATGGAAATTCCTACAACAACAATATAAGTGCACCCTTTGAACTTGAAGTCATGCTTAAAGATTTTATTAGTAAACAAACTGCTTTCAATAAAACTATTGAGAAAAAACTTTCTAATGCTGAAAGAAATATATCATCTCTATCTGAAGCACAATCCTCTTTGATTAATAAAATGGCTGCTAAACTGAAACCATAGAAAATCCTTTGCTGCTACTAATGCCATACAAGTTAGAATTGATGAAAATGTTAGACTGTTAGCTGAATTGCATGCTAAGTGGGAAAGAGAAGATGAAATTTCTAGAAATAGTAGTATTTGTACTATCACCACCACTAATGTTGATGCTAGTAAACCACATGAAGTCCCCATTCGTTTTGCAACTAACAATAACTCTACTACCTTGGATGGTTATTATGATTTTGATCTTGATGGTTGCAATATCTCTGAAGTAATTATGTTCCTACAACAGCTTTCTAAAAGTCCTAATGCTAGTGCTATGAATATGGACTTTACAAAACACATTACTGATGCTCTCATAAAAATTAAAGAAGAAAAGATGAAACATAAAGCTTATATTCCTATGAAATTAGAAGATGGTTGGGAACCCATCATTAATATGAAAGTGAATGAATTTGATCTCAAAGCTTTATGTGAACTTGATAGTAGTGTTTCTATTATGCCTAGAAAGAATTATGAAATGCTTGATTTGCACCCATTAGAAGATTGTTTTTTAAATGTCCAACTTGATGATAATGCTAAAAATAAACTCATGGGGAGTATTAATGATGTTCTTATTATGGTTAATAATACCCATGTCCCCATTGATTTCGATGTTTTGGGTGTTGAATGCAATGCTTCTTGTCCTATTATTTTGGGAAGACCTTTTCTTAGAACTGTTGGTGCCATTATTGATATGAAAGAAGGCGCCATTAAATATCAATTCCCACTCAAGAAAGGTATAGAACACTTCCCTACGAAGAGAGAGAAGATTCCTTTTGCCTCTCCTATTAAAACAAAATTTTCTCTTAATGCTTCTTCATTTGAGAATACTTGATTCTTGCTTCTTATGCCTAGCTCAAAGGCGTTAAAGAAAATCACTTATTGGGAGATAACCCAAATTTTTAGTCAATAAATTTTTCTTTTGTTGAGTCTTGGAAGTTATTGATTCAGTAATAACCTCTCATTATCATTTTTGTGTGATTTTTGTGCCAAGAATAACCTCTAATAAGAGAGAAATAATGCTTGGGAAAGTTGCTGTCCCGAAACAGATTTCTGAGCTTCGCTGTAAACATTCGTGAAAAATCTCTGTACGTCATTGATGACCCACAAGTATACCTGGGCATTTTCTGGGCCGGGCCGGGCCGGGCTCGGGCCGGGCCTGACCAAGCCCGCCCCTAGGCCTGAGCCCGGCCTGGCCCGGCTGTCGGGCCTGAAAATTAAGCCCGAGCCCGACCCATGGTGCGTGTTTTCTGTTGGGCCGTCGCGCCTCGGGCCGGGCCTTTGCCTATTTTGCACTTTCCTCTGGCCCGAGCCGGGCCCGTGCAACGTTCGGGCCGTAAATCTGGATCCCAAACCTTGCCCGCGGGCCTCAAAAGCCTGGCCCAGCGGGCTTTTTTCGGGCCGGGTCGACCGGGCCGGGCTGCCCACGCCCAGGTATGCCCACAAGTATAGGGGGTGTATGGCAGTATTTTCGAGGGAAGTGAAACCCAATTTATTGATTCGACACAAGGGGAGCCAAAGAATATTTATTAGCCTTAACAACTGAGTTGTGAATTCAGCTGCACCTGGAAACAATCTTGCTCACATTAGTTTATCAGTTGCAACAGTTTTGTAGTAGGAATAGTAAAGTAACAGCAGTAGTAAAGCAAAGACAGTAGTAACAAAAGCAGTAAATAGTGGGATTCGAGTGCGGTAGGCATAGGGATGGATGGACGGGCGTTGCATGGACAAGACAATTCACATAGCAATCAGAACATAGGGCAATTGCAGATAAATAAGATAAAGCATCCAAATACTAGACAATCCTAGGCATGTGTTCCATATATAGTCATACGTGCAATGAGAACTTGCACAACATCTTTTGTCCTGCCAGCCCGTTTGCAGCAGGGCCTCTAGGGAACTACTGGCAATTAAGGTGCTCCTTTTAATAGAGCACCAGAGCAAAGCATTAACACTCCATGAACACATGTGATTCTCACATCAAAGCCTTTCCCTTGCGGTTATCCCGATTTCTGTCACTTCGGGGCCATTGGTTCCGGACAACAACGTGTGTATACAACTTGTAGAAAAGACCAAAAACAATACTATCATAATGAATCAATAACATGTTCAGATCTAAAATCATGGCACTCGGGCCCTAGTGACAAGCATTAAGCACAACAAGTTGCAACAAAGTCATAAAGCACTAATAAAAGATACTAGGCACCATGCCCTAACAATCTGATGCCATTACATGAACGATCTCATCCAATCCCTACCATCCCCATAGCCTACAGCGGGGGATTACTCACTCATAGATGGGGGAAACATGGATGGTCGATGGATAAGCGATGGTGATGATCTCCTCCAATTCCCCGTCTCGGCAGGGTGCCAGAACAGAGTTTCTGGTGCTGTTTCGTGGAATCTGGTGGTGGCAGCAGAGCGGAACTCCTTCTGGAAAAACGTCAACCCCCCGAAGTTTTTAGGTCAGAAGGCTCCTTATAGGCGAAGAGAGAGGCCGAGGGGGTGCCTGAGGGGCCCACACCACCCCCTGGCACGGCCTGGCCTGGCCTGCGCCAGCAGGTGGTGTGGCCACCCCCTGGCTCTTCTCCGTCTTGTATTCTGGCTCCTGGAGTCTTCGGGTGAAATAGGATTTTGGCATATTTTCCGGGATTTTTCCTGATAGTTGATTTACTGCACAAAAAGTAGACACCAAGGCAATTCTACTGAAAACAGCGTCAGTCCGCATTAGTTATATCCAAATCACACAAGTATAGAGGAGAAACTATAGCAAAAGTGTTCGGGAAAGTAGATACGTTTTGGACGTATCAACTCCCCCCAAGCTTAGCTTATTGCTTGTCCTCAGGAAATTCAGTTGAAAACTAAGTGCGATAAAAGAACTTTCACGAACACATTTGCTTCATAAGATGTAAATATTCTCAGCAATGCGATCAACTACTTAAATAGTTCATAATAAAGAGTATGCAACTGAGTCTACTTAATAGTCATTGCAAGCTATGAAGAGATTCCAACTCAAGAATAATAAGTAGCATGAGGCACAACCATAAGCAACATTATAATGCTCATAGAAAGGTATGATAGAGTGGTATCTCGCTTGCCTTTGATTATGAATATCAAGGCACCTCAGAAGTTCAAGTGATGACTAGAAGTAAAGATATCAGGGATACAAGCATCAAAGTCATAGCACAAATAATCAAGTAATGGAACAAACACAAATAATGACAACTATGCTCTCAAGAAGGTGCTCAAAGAATAAATGGAGACTTAACAAGTAAAGAAAAAGGTTTTGAATAATTTTGAAAAGCTTCCAAATCCTGAAAGTATGGTACTCATTAGCTTTGAACTCTCATTGCCCCTATCATAAGCATCTTTAAATGGTTAAGGTTAAAGTGACACAACTAAGAGGATATGCTTGCCAAGTTATAAATCGAAGTCTCATGCCCCTTACTTACGAAGAACGGTCCTCATGCTACTCAACTTCAGTCACAAGTAAGATCTTGTCATTGTAAGTATATATGTATCATAGAGAACCGCCAACGGGGTACCCCTTGCACATGACACGGGAGCTATCCCATAATCAAAATACAAGGCAAGCAGACAATGAGCATCTCGGTGATCTTTTTATTTACTATGTGCATATATTTTTATTGAGGATGCTTCATAGAATGCTCATTATGGTTATGCTGCAAGTTTCCACCATGATTAGGCATGGCTTAGGCTAGCGGGGCAGGCATTTCTCTAACATACATACAAACTCCATGATCTTACAAGTTCCACTTTTATTTCACATCATCGGGCTCCATAAGCAAAAGAACATGATATCAACTAGGTACAAAGTACCTATGAAGCGTTGAAAGCGGTCCCCATGATACATGGTTCTGCTAACTTCAACTCATAAAGCGCAAGCATATGCGCAACAAAGAAGGACGCAATGGTTCAGGTTTATTAAGTGCAAGAAAGTAAAGTGTGCCATCAAGTTCGTGAGAGCTTTACTAACTAACTTTCTCATAACAAGCAAACATTTTATTCGGAAGAAAACAAGGCATATTGAATATGCACGGAGGTAGCAAATGATGCTAATGGGTAGGTATGGTGGACACTCTAGAAATATTTGGTTTAGGGAGTTGGGAACTTGAGTAAAACATACTCAGTGAAAGTGAAGGCTAGCAATAGTAAGGGAGTGACAAACGAGAGATCAATAGCTGTCATTATCATGCTTGCAACAAAATAGGACTACTCATTGCATGAAAGTGATTCAAGATCCTCAAGGCAAAATATTTCATCAAGGCTTAACTGATTATCACAGTCATGTGCACGCGTGAGCATGTGCCAAGTCAATTCAAATGAAACATTCAGAGGAGGATACCGTGGTGTCATACCAATTTATGAATAGAGCAATGCAAGCAAACATTCATAAGACATGCTACAAACTATTAGCAAGCTGGAGCTAATCATAAGAAAGCAAGAACTACTAAGCATCCAAAGATAACATACACCCTACTTGAACGGACTAAGCAAGCTCACAATGATTAGTATATGTACAAAAATGAAAAAAATAGAGTTCGTTACCAGCCTCTTACCACGCCTCAAGTTGTCATTGATCCTCATTATTGCTCTTCACTTGTGTGGCTTGAATAATAATATGAAACCAATATCCACTGAGGACTGCTGAACCCTGTAGCAAACTCACAAAACCAAAGAAGAACGACAAATATTTTTGGTGTTTTCGATTTTTAAACAAGAGCCAAAAGGGAAAAACAAGCAAAGCAAAATCTTTTTGGGTTTTTCAAATAGTTCAAACAAAGCAAAAAGGGAAAAACAAACCAAGGAAAAAAGAAGAAGCAAACCAAAGAGAAACAATAGAAATATTTTTGGTCTTTTTGTGTTTTTAGAAAGAAAAAGCAAAGAAGAACGAAAACTAAAAAGAGAACGAAAACATGAATATACAAAGTACCGACGCAACATGATATGAAGATGAGTGCGGTGTCGGCGTACCTCCCCCCAAGCTTAGGCTTTTGGCCTAAGTGGGTATCAATCCATGTACGGATAGGGGTTCCAAGCGGGCGGATCTTGGTAAGAATGGTCGTAGCTGGGCCCATGAGAAGAAGAAGAAGCTCCCCAATCATAAGCGAGATGCTGATATGAAGACTCTCCCTCATTCGAGGGCTGGACCGAATCATCCGTAACCTCCCTTCTTGTGTCCTGCTCCTGTTGGGAGAGCTCTCCAAAGTACGTGTCAGCTCCTCCTTAGTGAGGGACCATCCTTCCCTATTATCAAGGTTAAACAAAACAGGTGCAGGCAAAAGAACAACACGCTCGGACTTGCTCTTTCTCCAACCAGCTTTGAGAAAGGTTATTTCATAAGATAACTCACTCATACTAGCCCACGAGGAAACAAATTTATGCTGTATCATGGAATTAAGATCAAGCCTTTCTATGGGAAACTGTAGGTCTAGATGATGAGGCACTAAACCATGCAATGCTAGTAAACGAGAAGCAATGAGGCCTCCACAAATGCCACCATTCTCACGGATAGCAGCAAGACGGAAAGCTATCAAAGCACCTAAGTTATAAGACCTATCTCGTTTAAGAGCAGCAGAGATAAATGCTAGATCAAACGAAGATAACTTATTGGAAGTTATCCTAGCAAGAACACACTTGGCAATAAAGTAGGCAAAGTAGCGAATGGAGGGAAAATGAATGTTACGGATTTTTCCACTCTCCTTCGAGAAGCTACTCCCTTGGAAAATTTTTGCGTATAAATCCATGAGTGGTTCAGGTCTCTCCTTAATCTTTCTACACGATCCCCATTGAGGAACCTTAATAGCTGCACAAAAATCATCAAGAGAAAGGTCGACAGCTATATTGTAAATTTTGTAATGGACCATGGGGTTAGGCAAAGTGTGACTAAATTGGAAGTCCTGCACCACAGACATGGTTAGCTTCACAAATTGACAAGGTTCATCTTCCAAAAAGTGCTCTAACCCTGCATTAGAAACCAAAGTGTGGAAATCTTGTAGAATTCCTGCAGCTCTCATGAACTCAGAGCATGGATAAATGGAGGGAAAAACTTCCTCCTCCTGGTGGACCATCATGACCTCAGGCACCCAAAGCTCATGTTGGTTTAGGTGGTGTTCACTCATCTTCTATTCTGAAATTTAAACATCTATTAAACAAGTGATTGCAAAGTAAATATAATGAAGGATTCTACTCATAGGGACTTTCAAGAGGCCTAAACATGCATCAAAACTATATCTCTAAGCATCAAACAAGCTTACAAGCTCTCATAACCAGTCACCTACAGCAGCAAAATACTCAATATATAATCCACTAAACACAAATCTACTTGGACAAGGGGAGGAGTCACATACCAGGGAAAAAATGCTCCAAATTTCAGCAAGAAAGATGGGATGAGCAAGGAGATCGAAAAAAAATCAAGAGCAAGCACAGCAAGAACGCGATTTTGAGCAATGAACTGGAGCTTACTCGGGAGAGAGAAGAAAGTGGAAGGTGAGAGAGTTAGTGGGGGGCCAGGGGTGGCCCACACCAGGGCATGGCGCCACCCAAGGCTGGCCGTGACACCATGTGGTGTGCCTGCCTAGTGGGCCCCCATGGTACCTCCCAGGTACTCCTCTGCCCCTTTTTTCACGTAAAAATTTCATACGAATTTTCTGGAATTTTTCGAGACACTTTATTTTTGGGCAATTTTCAGAAATAGAAGAATGATTTTTCTGACAGAAAGATTTTTTTCTTTTGGAAACATGATGCAAGGACAAAACAAGGCTAGAACTACAGAAGTTCTAACATGCAAGCAACTAACAACAAAAAGAAAACTAAACAAAAGCAAAAACTAAAATGCAAAGGATAGAAATAAATAGAGATAATCATAATGAAAACATTGTTTTGTTCAATGGAATCCTTTTGTTAACAAGGTTGATCAAATCTTGCTACCAAAACAATTGCATATGAGACAAAACTTTGTACTCCACTAATGATTATGTTACCTCAACCTTGATAGCAATGGTCCCAATCATAATAGTTTCAAATTTTTCTCTTGGTATGGGACAATATATTTCTCCAACTTGAATGCCTTCAATATGTTCAATTGAATTCAAACCATAAGTCCTTTCAATCTTCTTGGGGAAATAGACAGTATGTTCCTTGTCATTAACATTGAAGGTCACCTTTCCTTGATTACAATTAATAACAGCTCCTGCAGTATTAACAAAAGGTCTCCCAAGAATAATAGACATATTATCATCTTCGGGCATTTCAAGCACAACAAAATCAGTTAATATCAAGCAATTGTGAGCCACCTGAACAGGTATATCCTCACATATACCCACAGGAATAGTGGTAGATTTATCAGCCATTTGCAAAGATATATCAGTTGGTATTAATTTTTCAAGTTGAAGCCTCTTATAGAGAGAGAAAGGCATAACACTAACTCCAGGTCCCAAATCACACAAAGCAGTTCTAACATAACTGTTCTTAATAGAGTAAGGGATAGTTGGAATCCCTGGGTCTCCAAGTTTCTTAGGAACCTTACCATTGAAGGAATAATTAGCAAGCAAAGTAGAAATTTCTTCATTAGGGATCTTCCTTTTATTCGAGACAATGTCCTTCATATACTTTGAGTAAGGAGGCAATTTAATAGCATCAGTCAAAGGAATTTGCAAGAATAAAGGCTTCATCCACTCACAAAACTTATTATAGTGTTCATCTTCCTTTGACTTGTGTTTCTTATAAGGGAAAGGCATAGGTTTTTGGACCCAAGGTTCTCTTTCACTACCATGTTTCTTAGCAATAAAATCTTCTTTGGTGTATTTAGTATTCTTAGTGTGGTTTTCAGGTTCTTCTTCAACGTTTTCTTCATTAGGAACAACATTTTCTTCATTACCACTTTCAATTTCAGCATCAGCGATAGATATACTATTAGGATCTATAGCGGGTTCAGAGGGTTCTACAATAGTTTTATGTTTCCTTTTCCTTTTCTTACGAGTAGAGCCACTATTTTCCGCTTGTTGAGAATCCTGCTCAATTCTTTTGGGATGCCCCTCAGGATATAGAGGATCCTAGGTAGCAGCACCACTTCTAGTTCTAATTTCATAAGCATGTTTTTCTTTAGCAGCATTAACTAGCAAGTCGTTTTGCACTTTAACGAGTTGATCTACTTGAGTTTGAACCATTTGAAAGTGTTTAACAATCATTTTAACATCATTAGAGGTTCTTTCCACAATATCTTTCAACTCAATAATAGCTTTAGTGTTTTCCATTAGATGATTTTGCACCCTTTTATTAAAGTTATCTTGCTTAACAATAAAGATATCAAATTCTTCTAAGCATTGATCAGGAGGTTTAGAGTAAGGGATATCACCTTCATCAAAGTGTTGGAGAGAGTGTACCTCAATAGTGGATGAGTAGGGAATAGGCTTACATAATTATTCTATAGGAGGTAAATTCTTGACATCTGCAACTTTAATTCCCTTCTCCTTAAGACATTTCTTAGCTTCCTTCATCACTTCATCATTTAATTCAATAACTCCCCTCTTCTTTGATGTTGGAATAGGCACGGGAATAGATGGTTCAGGTATAATTACTTCAGGTATAGCTTGTTTAGGAGGAGTCCAATCTTCATAATTCTTGCTTATTTTAGACATTAATTCCTCAGCTTCCTTAGGAGTCCTATTCCTGAAAACACAATCAGCATAACTATCTAGGTATGTCCTAGATTCTTTGGTTAGTCCATTATAAAATATATCAAGAGACTCATTCTTAGGTAATGGACTTCCAGCCTGTGCATGAATCAAAGCACAAAACCTTGCCCAAGATTCAAGCAATACCTCTTTTTCTCCCTGTTTAAAATCAAAAAGTTCCTGCAAAATAGCATGTCTAGTACTAGGAGGAAAATATTTCTGCAGGAAAGTGCTAATCAAGCACTCAGGGCTATCAATAGATCTAGGAGGTAAATTACTAAACCAAGTTTTAGCTTCTCCTTTCAGTGAAAAGGGAAAAATCTTAGCAACAAAGTAAGTACGCATCTTAATATCATCAGAAAACAAGCCACTCATGGTAGAAGTTCATTCATATGTGCTACCGCACTTTCATTCTTAGTCCCACAAAAAGGTTCTTTCTCGACAATAGCTATGTAAGATAGATCGAGAGAGAAATCATAATCTTCATCTGTAATGTTTATGGGAGAAGCAGCAAACTTAGCAATAGGACAATTTGGGTCTAATAGTACGCCTCTCAAGGAGACTCTTAGCAGCGCTCCTATCATGGGTGTTCTTACATTCTTTAATAAACTCATCGGTCATCTCAACATAACCATCTTCAATATCATAACTCTCACTAGACTCAGGTGAGCTAACAGGTGTGGTAGTGTCTTCATTAGGAGTTTCGGTATTTCCAGCTATAGTTCTAGCAATCGTAGCATCTAGGAAAGGACCTAATGAACCACTCTTATCAAGCACAGTAGAAGCAGCATCATAAGCATCAGAAGTTTCAGATTCAGCAGTAGTAGCAGTGTGTGTAGCATGTGTATGTGGTGGTGTAGGGAACTTACTCATAACAGACGGTGAATCAAGAGCGGCAGAGGTGTTCAGAACCGTACCTCTTCTTGTAGTGGATGGTAAAATAGGAACCTGGCCATCACGAGACTTACCCATGATGGATGGATAGCAGCGAACAATAGAGAATCCAAGTGAACTTGATAAATAAAGCTATGCTCCCCGACAACGGTGCCAGAAAATAGTCTTGATGACCCACAAGTATAGGGGGTGTATCGCAGTATTTTCGAGGGAAGTGAAACCCAATTTATTGATTCGACACAAGGGGAGCCAAAGAATATTTATAAGCCTTAACAACTGAGTTGTCAATTCAGCTGCACCTGGAAACAATCTTGCTCACAGCAGTTTATCAGTTGCAACAGTTTTGTAGTAGGAATAGTAAAGTAACAGCAGTAGTAAAGCAAAGACAGTAGTAACAAAAGCAGTAAACAGTGGGATTCGAGTGCGGTAGACATAGGAATGGATGGACGGGCATTGCATGGACAAGACAATTCACATAGCAATCAGAACATAGGGCAATTGTAGATAAATAATATAAAGCATCCAAGTACTAGACAATCCTAGGCACGTGTTCCATATATAGTCATACGTGCTCGCAATGAGAACTTGCACAACATCTTTTGTCCTGCTAGCCCATTTGCAGCAGGGCCTCTAGGGAACTACTGGCAATTAAGTTGCTCCTTTTAATAGAGCACCGGAGCAAAGCATTAACACTCCGTGAACACATGTGATCGTCACATCAAAGCCTTTCCCTTCCGGTTATCCCGATTTCTGTCACTTTGGGGCCATTGGTTTCGGACAACAACGGGTGTATACTACTTGTAGATAAGACCAAAAACAATACTATCATAATGAATCAATAACATGTTCAGATCTAAAATCATGGCACTCGGGCCCTAGTGACAAGCATTAAGCACAACAAGTTGCAACAAAGTCATAAAGCACTAATAAAAGATACTAGGCACCATGCCCTAACAATCTGATGCCATTACATGAACGATCTCATCTAATCCCTACCATCCCCATAGCCTACAACAGGGGATTACTCACTCATAGATGGGGGAAACATGGATGGTTGATGGAGAAGCAATGGTGATGATGATGGCGATGATATCCTCCAATTCCCCGTCCCGGCAGGGTGCCATAACGGAGTTTCTGGTGCTATTTTGTGGAATCTGGTGGTGGCGGCGGAGCGGAACTCCTTCTGGAAAAACGTCGAACCCCTCGAAGTTTTTAGGTCAGAAGGCTCCTTATAGGCGAAGAGAGAGGCCGAGGGGGTGCCTGGGGGGCCCACACCACCCCCTGGTGTGGCCTGGCCTGGCCCGCGCCAGTAGGTGGTGTGGCCACCCCCTGGCTCTTCTCCGTCTCGTATTCTGGCTCCTGGAGTCTTCGGGTGAAATAGGATTTTTGGCATATTTTCCGGGATTTTTCCTGATAGTTGATTTTCTGCACAAAACGTAGACACCAAGGCAATTCCGCTGAAAACAGCGTCAATCCGCATTAGTTATATCCAAATCACATGAGTATAGAGGAGAAACAATAGCAAACGTGTTCATGAAAGTAGATACATTTTGGTCGTATCAGTCGTATTGAGCTGTAATTTTTTGTGCTTCTGCCCTAGGTTGTTATCTAACTTTTGTTAGTTTAACACTTTTCAATTTGAGCAACAGAAGGTCTTCGAAAAAATTGGTGTTTACCTGCTGGTCTGTTTTGACAGATTTCTGCCATTATTTGCATTTGCCTCTTAATCTCTTTCTCTTTGAGTTCTTGCCATATTTCTTGAACTTTTAAAAGGAATTGCTACCGTAGCTTGGATTTTAATGGAAGTTTCACTTGTGTTGAAACTGAACCTAAAGACCTATTATCTTAAGTACACTAATGTTGCGCTAATGAAGATTGTGTGAAGTTTTGTATGAAGGAAATTTTAAAGTGTAGGAAAGAATAATGTGATAAGATGAAGTATGGACAAAGGCTCAAGCTTGGGGATGCCACCCGTGTCACCCCAAGAAATATTCAAGAAGTACAAGCGTCAAAGCTTGGGGATGCCCAAGGCATCCCCTTCTTCATCAATAAATATCCCAAGTTTCTTCTAAACACTTCATTTTTATTGTTTCATGCACAATTGTGTTGTTCTTGGAGTGTCTTCGTTTTTTTAGTTTTCTTTTTGTTAGTTAGCTTAAATAAATTGGTTGGACCCCCACATTCATACATAGTTTCAAATAAGTTGATTTGGATTGTAAAAGAGTAGGAAAGTTCATGCTTATAAGTGGTATAAAAAGGAGTCTTGTTTTAACTGTGGCCTAGACTTTATCATGTCATGTTTAATATTGCTATGACTTTATGCTTAGTGATTATTGCTGTAGCATAACTTGTTACAAACAATTGAGATTGCTTAATGTGCCTTGAAAGAATAATGCGTTGTTTTGGCATATAAAAGCATAATATTGTGGTATTCTCCTTTGATGCTTTATTTGGGTTGACTTGGCGCATCCACACACCATGTTTAGACTATACCAAGTCACCATAGCCTTTATGATCATTTAGTTTTCGACTTGTAATATCACTTTATGCTTTAATTAATAATGTTTTGTTGCTTTGCATGATTATGGCCATTATTGCTCTCTTAGTTGGTCGCTCCCAGTCTTTTTCTAGCCTCCACATGTACCAAGTATGAGTTCCACTCATGCATCCAACTCCAAATAAAACCAAGTTATTCCAAAGAGTCCACCATACCTACCTATTAGCATTATTGCTATTCCAAGTATATTCATGTTTTTATCTACCTCCGAATTAAACTTGTTATGTGAAAATTAGTGGTTAAAGCTCTCACAAACTTGATGGCACACTTTACTTTCTTGCACTTAATAAACTTGAACCATTGTGCCTATCTCTGTTGCGTATATGCTTGCACTTTGTAAGTTGTGAATTAGCAGAACCATGTATCATGGGGAACGTTTTCAACATTGCACTTTATTTAGTTGATATCATGTTCTTTTGCTTGTGGATCCCGGCGGTGTGAAATGAAAGGGGAGCTTGTAATGCTCATGGAGTTTGTATATGTGTTAGAGAAACGCCTGGTTGGCTAGCCTAAGCCATGCCTAATCATGGTGGAAACTTGCAGCATAACCATAGTGAGCAATCTGTGAAGCATCCTCAATAAAAAAAGAAAAAAAAAGAAAAAAAAGAAAAGGTAAAGCCTATGAAAATAGCAAATAAAAAAGGATCACTGAGATGCTCATTGTCTATTGCCTTGTCATTTTGATATGGGAAAGCTCATGTATCATGGGGCAAGGGGTACCCCGTTGGCGGTTCTCTATGATACACATATACTTACAATGACAAGAACTTACTTATGACTAAAGTTGAGTAGCATGAGGTTCGGTACTCATAAGCAAGGGGCATGAGATTTTCAGGTTATAACTTGTTAGGCATATGCTCATATTTGTTCACTTTAACCTTAATCACCAAAAGATGCTTATGATAGGGGTAATGAGAGATGAAAGCAAATAAGTACCATAATTTTTGGAAGCTGTTTACGGGACTTGAATCCCTGCTTCCTTCTATGAAGGGCCTTTCTTTTACTTTTATCTGGAGTCTCCATCTTCTATCTTTATGCACCTATTGAGAGAGCATAGTGGTCATTCTTAGTTTATTGTGCATTGTCCCAAAACTTGTTGATTGATTCATAACTTTGATATTGCTTGTTCTTAAACTATTTGTATCTAGTCACCCTTATGAACTTCCAAGGTGTCCTATGCATTTATGTTTTGATACACCATGAGGGACAAGCTGAATGCCATTCTCATTATGTTTTCTATATGTGAAACAAACAAACGTCTTTCAAAGCATTGTTATTCATGAATCTTTTGTTTGTACATTTTCATGTTACAACATAGTTGCTATGTCTTATTGTTAGAACTATATCTTTCATGTCTATGTTAGAGTACTATGATCCCAGCTATCAATGTTTTACAAATACCTTGATCAAGATTATGATGGCGCATGTCACCTGAAAATTTATTCTTTTTTACCCCTTACCTACTCGAGGACGAGCATGCGTTAAGCTTGGGGATGTTGATACATCGTAAACATATCTATAATTTTTGATGTTCCATGCTTGTTTGGTATCTACTTTCTTATGTTTTGTTCATACTTTGAGGTATTTTTATACATTTTATGGAACTAACCTATTAACAAGATGCCACAGTGCCAGTTGCCTGTTTTCTGCTATTTTTGGTTTCAGAAAATCTAGGTAGGAAATATTCTCAGAATTGGACCGGACAAAAGCCAAAGTCAATATTTTACCCGAAGCAACACGGAGTCTAGAGGGGATACGAAGTGGCGCACCAGGCCGGCCACACCTGGTGGCGGCGTGGCCTAGGGGGCACGCCACCAGGTGGTGTGGGTCCCCTGGTGCTCCACTGACCTTGCCCTTCCGCCTATAAAAGCATCTCGGCACGAAAAGCTTAAGTACCCGATCAAAATTCCACGAAAGAGTCTGGAGCCGCCGCCATCTCCATCCCTAGATCGGAGGGATCTAAAGCTCTTCCCAGCACCCTGCCAGAGGGGAGAGATCACCCTGGAGGCCTTCTTTATCACCATGCCTGCCTCCGGTGTGATGTGTGAGTAGTTCATCCCTGGACTACGGGTCCATGTAGTAGCTAGATTGTTGGTTTTTCTCCTTTGTGCTATCATGTTTAGATCTTGTGAGCTCCGTTCATGATCACGATTATCTATTTGTAATCTTACATGTTGTGTTTGCGGGGATCTGATGGATATTGAGATGCTATTTCAGATTGATTATTGATTCTATCATGTCTATGTTATTTGTGATCTTGCATGCTTTCCGTTGTTAGTAGCTATCTTGGCCAAGTAGATGCCAGCAACTCCAAGAGGGACTATTTATGCTCGATAGTGGGTTCATGCCTCTAGTAATCTAGGGTAGTGATAGGAATCTCTAAGGTACTAGATGTGCTGTTGCTACTAGGGAGAAAACAACAATCCTTTGTCCATGGGACAATCGTATTGTTTACTTTACACACTTTGCTTAATGCAATTATCTGTTGCTTGCAACTTAATACTGGAGGGGGTTCGGATGATAACCTGAAGGTGGATTATTAGTCATAGATGCAGTTGGATTACGGTCTATGTATAATGTTGTAATGCCCAATCACATCTCATAGGAGTCAAGATGATTAGTATATGCATGGTATGCTTTCTCGAGTCTGTCGATTGCCCCGCTGTAATTTGTTCACCCAACATGTTATTTAGCTTAAGGAGAATCACCTCTAGTGAACTATGGACCCCGGTCCATTCTTTTGCCATTGATAAACCAACTACTATTTACTGTTTACTGTTTACTTTCTACAAGCAATTATTATCTTCCACACAATACGTTTAATCCTTTGTTTTCAGCAAAACCGGTGAGATTGACAACCTCACTGTAAGTTGGTGCAAAGTTTTGTGGTTGTGGTGTGTAGGATTCCAAGTTGGAAACAACACCTTGGAGTTGTTTCCTTGCTCCTACTGGTTCGATAACCTTGGTTTCATAATTGAGGGAAAACTTGCTGCTGTGCTCATCATACCTTCCTCTTGGGGTTCCCAATGAGCTCGATATATTTTGAGCCATCATGGTCCCGTGTAATCCATTCCCCATATATCAAAGGGTTCAATTATGAGACTATAATTCATTGCCATTTATTGTCTCCTACCTATATTACCTCTTCTTTGGCAAGCATCGCAGAATTCCACATACCCGTGTGCATACTTGAGCAAGGTGGGCCAATAGAATCAGGATTGAAGTACCTTTGCGACCGTTCTCTTACCTGCATGATGCCCTCCATACAGACTGTCATGACAAGCTTTCAATATCGCATTCATTTCATGGTTAGGAACACACTTCCGAGTCATTCTTTCAGGTCCATGGTGATATAAGATATGGATCATCCCAAAGTAATATTTAAGATCATTAAAGAATTTCATCCTTTGATTTCTTGACATACTAGGAGGTATAAATTTTGCTGCTAGATAATTAGCATAATCCGCATACCACGGATCAGCAATTTCAGCGTTTGCCAAATATTTCCCGAAAATGATTCATTAATAGGTACGGGGTTATTGATTATTCCCTCCATCCTAGAGATATGATCTGCTACCGGATTATCTTTACCCCTCCTAGCTACTATTTGAAAATCGTATTCTTGTAGTAATAAAACCTACCTAATCAACCTGGGCTTAGCATCCTTTTTCACAAGGAGGCGATGCAAGGCTTGGTGATCCGTATGGATTATTACCTTAGAATTAATAATGTGCGGTCTAAATTTGTCGCAAGCAAAAATTATAGCTAGGAACTCTTTTTCTGTAGTAGCGTAGTGTTTATGAATCTTATTAAGAGGTCTACTAGCATAATAAATAACATTCAAATTATTTTCATCTTGCTGTCCCTACATAGCCTCTAAAGCATAGTCACTAGCATCACACATGATTTCAAAAGGTTCATCCCATTTTAGAGATTGCATGATAGGTGCTGAAACTAGTTTATTCTTCAGGTTCTCAAAAGCTGCAATGCAGTCATGATCTAAGTAGAATGGAGTTTCTTTATCAAGGAGGTTGGTGACAGGCATAGCCATTTTAGCAAAATCTTTCATAAACCTCTTATAAAAACCTGCATGTCCCAGAAATATTTTTAGGTTTTTAATTGTCAACACCCGGATTTTTAATCCCAGATGCCTGTTATGCCATACCTTGCAATACCAGGATTACCCTTTTTGCGAGACATAAAAGAATTGGTACCACAGTACATTATCCATTACAAACCATAATAAAGGACTTACAAATAAAGGATCTCATGATCCAGTCTTAATACAAATCAAGCAATGGAAATTAAACGTAGTAGGGGCTCCATCTTTAGGTTCACAGGCAATGCTGACGATGGGAGATGATCCTAGTTGTCATAGACCTCCTGCTGTCCATCATCCTGGTAGTCCTCCTCATAGTCTGGCCATGGGAATAGCCAGGGACAAAGCCATGAGTACTCTTTAAGTAATCGCAAACTATCACTAACAAGTAAGGTAGTTCTAGTAGGAATCTTAAGCTCTAGGATTATTTGCAAAAAGCTAGGTTTATCTCATACTGAGTTTAGAAGTAAATAAAACTAACTTAATGTTCTAAAACACTTAAGTGGGAACCTAATTTTCATGTCCACAATCATATTGTGGTCAAGTCAAAGTCATAGTTCAATTCACAAGTCATTTTGAAAACATCTGACGACGGAACAGTATGGCCACTCCAACTATCCATAACCATGGACGAGGCTATTCGAATAGTTTGACACTCTCTAGAGGTGGTACACTTTCACCACAAAATTCGATACATCCTTCAGGGATAACCCCGAATCATCATACTTAGTATGCAGATAATCAATCATAACCTTTCAATTACACTCTAGTATAGGCACCTCCCCTATGAGCTTAGCCCCCCATCCATGGCCGTCTGCCATCCTGGGCACTGCGTAGGTGGACATTCACACTCACGAGGTAGCCTCAGCTCAACCTCTTTTCGTGAGGGAACCCATACTAAGGCATATAAACTTTCAGTTAAGCCCTACCCAATTCAGGTATTGTGGTTGTACGGTAAAATTGAAATGATATCGCATCCAAACCCAACCATCCGTTTTTATAAAGTGCTAAGGCTCATGCCTCAACATTTTCATCACCAAATCATTTTGTGTCCATAACACATGTCAAAACATTACAATAGAATGAACCATCATTCCAAGGTTTTCATAATCATTTTCACCAAGTATTCCCATCTAAAGTGATCAACTTTTATGTTTACCACTAGCCACTAAAGTTGAGGGTATTCACTAATGAAGGACTAATCAAATGTAACTATCCAACTCTAGTTTTATGCCTTTTGATGACATCTAAGTATAACTAGTTAGGCCTAGTTTTATACTCTTTATGGTATCTATCCTATTGTTCCAATACTCACAAAGCACTAACTAAAAGTAAAGAACTTTGGTAAAGTAAAAGAATAAAGCTTGCAAGTAAAACTAAGGATTGGTATAATCAAAGTTGCATAACCAAGCACGCTTAAGGCATCTTGCACAGGTTATCTTGCAAAGATGAATTGCATAGTTCTAGCTTGCAATTAGTGATAACTTTCCTTAAATGGTGCAGTGATTGAAGTTTTCTTCTTCTTCTTCTTCTTGGTAGTACTCCTCCTCCTCGTATCCCGAGTCAGTACTATCATCTATAAATGAATACGAGGTATACAATCACTAAACAATACTTAACTATTTCTATTTAGCACACTAAGGCTCACACTTGATGATCTAGCATCATCACAAACATCACATGAAATAAAGACCTAGTCTTATTTATTTTATTTTAGAAAAGTAATTTCTACTCATTGAAAATACTTAAGATTTAATATTCTCCAATTAAAATATGGGATCATGTTGACACATGTCATCACCACATATTCTAATCCTTGGGAATGTGATTTAAAGTGGTGGTCATATTTTATAAAGTTTAAGATTATCATTTAATAGAATTAAAGTGACTAGAAATGCCTATATAGCATTCTTTTGGTACTAGTCCAATGTCACTGCATGTAAACCTTAATATTTTTACATATTCAGATAGATCTTGTCAAATGTGATTTTTGAGAGTTGGAATCAACTCAAAAGCATTTATGGTTGATTTTGAAAAAATGTTTGAAGTTGGATAAGTCTCTGTCTTATTATTTTTACGATAGGTGATCTATAATTTCAAATGGTTTTAATCCAACGAGCTTGCATAGATATTTTGAATTCCTTTCTAACAAAATTGGAATCATGCAATTTGGTTTAGTGAATCTCTTTGAATTGATTTTTGAATCTACTAACAGAATCTGGTTTTAACTAAATTGGAAAAGAACTATTTGAATCACTGGGCTCTGCCCGGGAAACTAAACGGGCCGGCCTAGCTGCACTGCGCTGGCGCAGCAGGCTGTTGATAGGGGCTCCCACTAGTCAGTGGCTCATCTAACCCGAATTGGTACGTTTAAATCTAGGCCGTGCGATTAGAACATGATCTAACGGATTAGGTTCATCGTCTACGATGAGCAGCTCCGGCAAGATTCTAACCCTAACGCGGCGGTGGGGGTCGTGTGAGGCTCACCAGGGCTCTATCTAGGGTTGGCAATGGGGGCGAACGACATGGTAGACGATGGTGGTTCGAACGGTGGTCGTGGTAGCTTCTAGGGCGGCTCCAATCAACGTCTCCTCTTCTCCTCTACAGCAGTGGACTCCGGCAAAATTCCGGAGGGCTGGTGCTCGCCTTGCTCTGGGGAGAGGTATGGGAGATTCTGTGAGGAGTGGGGAGTGAGAAGGTGTGGTGAATTGAGGCGGAGGTGGCCTCTCTTTATACACCGACGAGAGGTACATTGCGGCATGGGCTGGCTCCTCTGGCGAAGGTGGTAAAGCGAGCTATTTGGGTGGCTGAGGGTAGGGGGTGACGTGGTGCTCCCTGGCGGTCATCACATGCTTAATGGTGCGGCACGGGGCGGTCGAGAATGGTCGGGCGCGGGTGGTGCTCTACGCGAACGATAGTGGGCGTCGGGCGGCACTACACTGGCGCAACGACAAAGGGGGAAGTGGTGTGCTGTGCTGCTAGGTGCTAGGGGAGACCAGGGGAGTGAAGAGGGGACAAATGGTTGAGTGATCACTGCTCAAAACAGTAGAGTTAGGCAGGGTTTGATCTGTGTCTGCCATGTGTTCGACCAAATGGACGCATGAATTCAAATTTGAAATTTTTGAATGAATTTTGGTGAGTGTGTTTGTCACATGCTTGAGTGTCTAAGGTTGCTTGGGAAAGTCAAGTGGAATTGGTTTGAGTGGTTTTTGCAAAATGGTGATCTTAGTACATACACTTGATTCAATTTTGAATTATCCTTTAAATAGATTTGAAAATAGTTTCTGTGAGTTTGTAAAGTGGGCTTGGGTTCACTTTGACTTGGTCTAGCAAGGGGTGAAAAGAAATGGAAATGTTTCTGTTAGAAATTCTTTACTAGGAACTCACAAAGTGGCCTAGTGGTTAATTTTGGTCAAAATGACCATTTTCTCATATGCTTTATATTTTTTTCCTTTTCTTTGGATTTTGTTTGTAGTTGGCCTAGATGATGTAGTATTCATCTTTAAACTATTTCTTATCATTTGTAACAAACACACATGGCAATTTCACTCAATCATATACTAATGCAAATCACACATACTCATATTCAATTTAGTAATAAAAGTTTTTGTTAACCCTAAACTTGGGTGATTGGAACTTGATAATCTTGATTAATATTGTTGGGATGTTACAAACCTTCCCTCCTTAAACAAAATATCCTCCCGAGATTTAAGAAAAACTAGGAATTAAAGAGATCTGGAAACTCAGTCCTAATGTAATCTTCTCGCTCCCAAGTAGCTTCTTCTTCAGTATGGTTGCTCCACTGGATCTTGAGAAACTTGATACTCTAGGTCCTGGTGGTTCCGAAGGCTTCTTCCAAAATATGAATGATTACTTCCCGATACGTTAGATCCTGGTTGATATCTATGGCTCGGTGATCGATGTTCTTGAACACTTCGGTCTTCTCCGGAACTTCTAGGCATTTGCGAAGTAACGAGATATGGAACACATTATGTATGGATGACATCTGCTCTGGCAGTTCCAGTTGATATGATACTTCTCCTCGGCGACACTTTCAAAACGTTGCATTCCGTTCAAGGTGACACTTTGAGATACACAAAATCTCCAACATTGAAGGTCAGGTCTCGACGTCTCTTGTCAGCATAACTCTTCTATCTGGATTGGGCGGTCTTGAGGTGTTCACGGACTTTGTGAACCTTCTCTTCGGCTTCTCGTAGGATGTCGGGTCCGAAAATCTGACCCTCTCCTACTTACAACCAATTCAAGGGGGGTACGACACTTCCTTCCATACAGAAATTCAAATGGGGCCATTCGCAAACTGACTTGGTAACTGTTGTTGTATGATAATTCTGCGAAAGGCAGACAATCTTGCGATTTTGATCCATATTCTAACACACAAGCTCTCAACATATCTTCTAAGATTTGGTTGACTCTTTCAGTTTGTCCATCGGTTTGCGGGTAATAGGCTGTGCTAAAGTTCAGCTTGGTTCCTAATCCTTCTTGGACTTTCTGCCAAAATCTTGAGGTAAATTGGGTTCCTCGATCTGACACTATGGTCTTAGGGGTTCCATGCAAACTGATCATTCTAGCAATGTACAACTCTGCTAGCTTAGAACTCTAGTACGTGGTCTTGACAGGTATAAAATGGGCTACCTTAGACAGTCTATCAACTATGACCCAAATAGAGTCATTTCCCCGACTAGAGGTAGGCAAACCGGTGATGAAATCCATTTCGACAGAATCCCATTTCCATTCTGGAATTTGCAATTGTTGCAAAAGTCCTGCGGTTCGTTGATGTTCCGCTTTGACTCGCTGACAGATATCACACTTTGCTATGTAGCTTCTAATTTCTCTCTTCATCTTGTGCCACCAAAATTGCTCCTTCAAATCTTGATACATCTTCGTTCCTCCGGGGTGGATAGAATAAAGAGTATCATGAGCTTCCTGCATGATAACTTGCTTCAGCTCGGAATCTGTTGGCACACAGATACGTCCTTTGTACCACAAAACTCCTTCTTCATCTTTGGTGAATCCGGGTACCTTCCCTGTACCGATACGACGCTTCATTCCGTCGATACTTGCATTTCCTTTCTACGCTTCCTTGATCTGAATGATCAAAGTGGGTTGAAGTTCTATGCTAGCTAAAAATAATTTGCTAACTAGCTCTGTTCTAAACTGCTCCAACTCTTCATGCAAACTTGGTTGGGCTTCTTTAATCATGGTGTTTAATCTACACGACAATCTGCTAAGAGCATCCGCTACCACATTGGCTTTGCCGGGGTGATAGTGAATGTCAAGGTCATAATCCTTGATTAACTCTATCCATCTCTTTTGCCTCATATTCAGCTCCTTCTGGGTGAAAATATACTTCAGACTCTTGTGATCTGAATAAATCTCATAGTGGTTACACATAAGGTAATGATGCCATGTCTTCAATGCTAAAACTACGACTACTAGTTCTTAGTCATGGGTAGGGTAGTTTTGCTCATGCTGCTTCAGTTGTCGGGATAGATATGATATGACTTTGCCTTCTTGCATTAACACACATCCGAGACCAATCTTGGATGCATCACAATACACATCAAAAGGCTTCTTGATATCTAGCATAATCAGAATTGGGGCTGAAATCAATCTCTTCTTGAGCTCTTGAAAACTTGCTTCACATTTGTCCGTCCATTCAAACTTCTTATCTTTCTTCAATACTTGGGTCATTGGTCTTGCGATGCTCGAAAATCCTTCAAAAAACTTGCGGTAATATCCTGCTAATCTGAGAAATGCACAGACTTGGGTTTGAGTGGTTGGGGCTTTCCATTCTTCAACATCTTTGATCTTGGCGGGATTGACAGTGACTCCTCCTGCTGACACAATATGTCCTAGGAATCCGACTTCCTTTAACTAGAACTCACATTTGCTAAACTTGGCATACAACAGATGCTCTCTAAGGGTTTCAAGGATGGTTCTCAGGTGTAGCTCATGGTCTTCCTCTGACTTGGAATATATCAGAATATTGTCGATAAAAACAACGACAAACTTATCCAGGAAGTTCATAAAAATCTTATTCATGAGATTCATGAAATAAGCGGGGGCATTGTTTAATCCAAAAGGCATGACAGTATACTCATACAATCCATATCTGGTGGTAAAGGCGGTCTTTGGAATATCTGTTGCACGAATCTTGAGTTGATGATAACCAGTTCTAAGATCAATCTTAGAAAACACTCTAGCACCAGTCAGCTGGTCAAACAGATCCTCTATCTTCGACAGTGGGTACTTGTTCTTGATGGTGACATCATTCAGCTTCCGGTAATCCGTTCACAAATGGTTACCTCCATCTTTCTTATCAACAAACAATACAGGCGATCTCCATGTTGATGCGCTTGGTTGAATCAGAACTTTCTCCAACATAGCATCAAGTTGTTTCTTCAGCTCCACTAATTCAGATAGGTTCATACTGTAAGGTCTCTGAGCTATGGGTCCAGTTCCAGGAATTAGTTCAATGTTGAACTCGATATCCCGATCTAGGGGCATACTGGGCAATTCATCTTGGAATACAACAGGGTATTCACAGACTACACTGACTTGGTCTAGGGTTGGTTGGGCTAGACTCTTGTTGCATTTGAATTGACGGGGCATCGTCTCAGATACATGCTCTACTGGTACCCCAGTGCAACTTTTCATGGTTATGGCTTTCTTGGCACAATCGATTAATCCTTTATGTTTCGACATCCAATCCATTCCTAGTACTACTTCCAAACCTTTGGTTCCAAGTACTATTAGATTAGCATAAAAATCTATTCCATGGATTCTGATAGGTACAACCTTGCAAATTTTTCTAGCTTTGGTGGTTGAACCAGGTATTTGAACTATCATAACATGCTTCAATTTTGTTGGTTGAATCTTACTAGGGCATGCAAATTATTCTGTAACAAACGAGTGCGATGCTCCAGAATAAAACAACACTCTTGCAAGTACTGAGTTAATAGAAAACATACCCATCACGACATCTAGCGCTTCCTGTGATTCTTCAGCATTCATGTAGAACAGACGACCGTTGCGGTTGAGCAAGTTCCCTGTGGCAAATCTCCTTCTAGGTTGAACACGGCGTTGCTGCTGAGCGGGTACATTCACATTGGTGGCTCATGCAAGCTTCTTGGGGCACTCATTGGAGTAGTGACCCTTGAATCCACATTCAAAGCAAGTAATCTGGGACTTTTCTTTTCCTGCAATATGCACAACATTGCTTCCAGTCCTTGGGGCAGTATTGTTCTTGTTGTTGTTGTTGGTGTTGTTGTTATTGTTGGACTTGGGCAGTGCACAGTTGAAGTTATTGGAGTTCTGGGGTTGTTGCTGTTGTTTCCTCCAGACTTCAGGTTTTGTCCACTACGATTGGGATAGTTAGGGCAGGACATAGGGGGTCTGTTGTTTCTTGGGGCATATCCTGCAGACGGGTTGGGGCGATACTTCTAGGTATGGTGGGATCCAAGCTGGTGCATCATCCTGTGCTTGCGATTCTTATTGGCTTGGTTAATCTTCCCTTCCATCTAAATGGCAGAATCTACTAGCTCTTCTAGATATGCAAAACGGATGTTGACTAACACGGTCTGCATCTCATCATGCAATCCATTTAGGAACCTTTCCTTCTTCTTTGCTTCGGTGTTAATCTCACCAGGGGCATCTAATTCAGGTTTTGCAAACTAACTACTTCCTCTCATTCATTCATTCAAAGCACACCATACAAACACACACCACAACACAAATAGAAAACAGATGGTTTTAAGAACCATTCTGTGAAACTACGATACAGTGGGACCGGTACAACTCGCTGCTACGGTAGTGCTCAAGTGCATCTAATCATCATGTATGAATTCGGAATCATCATCATCAGTGTGGAACTCCATGGCATCATCCTCCAGGTAGTCGTTGTCATCACAGAGGTAAGAGTAAAGATCTCCCTGGATATCTTCACCTTCCTCCTCCTTCGCTTCAAGATGGATTTCCTGGTCACGAATGGTCTTCTCGAGAGTGGCCACCTTCTTGCAAAGATGATAGATGGTGCGATCCTTCTTGTCGCGTTGATGATGAAGTGATTGGCGCTCCTTGGCAAGGATGGCGAGGGTCTGGTCCTTCTTGACTACAATGGCATGGTTGTGGTTGGCGTAGGAACGGGCATTGTCTAACTCCTTCTGCCTATCATACAACATGAAGTCAAGATTGTCCACCTAGTGTTTCAGCTCCGGGTGTCCTGCATCTCCAAGGGCATTCCCATAGAATCACGCCTTGCGTAGTGAGCAAAGCGAGTTCCCTGGATCTGGTTGATGTTTTGCCCACATAGACAGGCAAGATCTTCATGCATACCCCTGGCTAATCCATCTAGCCAGTTGTTCTCCCTCAAGCTGAATTGGATCTTCTCTGAAGTGGGTGCTTCCATCTTGCCTCTAAGATCTACAACTATCAACCATTGTAGATCTCCTCCTACGTGATCGTTGAGTTGTGCCCCAAAGAATTCCGGGTGCGGGCGCTCAAGATACTCTGACAGTGCATCTAGATCCCTCTCAAAGATCAGGCGGCCTCCGTTGCCCAGCTGGTAGAACTTGCAATACTAGACCTCCATCTATAAGAATTTAGGGTGAGCAAGTTAGTGAGGTTATCAAGTGTGTCAAATTTTATGTAGAAAAGCAAGAATTTTTGAGGAACATGATTTTTTTTGAAAGAATCAAGGATAAGAGTGGGAATAGGTTTTCATAAATACTCACTTCTTTTGTTTTGACACTAAGTTTTTGCTCGGACGTCCATTCTAACTAGGGTCTCCTATGGTCAGGATAGCTCTGATACCAACTTGTCAACACCCGAATTTTTAATCCCAGATGCCTGTTATGCCATACCTCGCAATCCCAGGATTACCCTTTTTGCGAGACATAACAGAATTGGTACCACAGTACATCATCCATTACAAACCATAATAAAGGGCTTACAAATAAAGGATCTCATGATCCAGTCTTAATACAAATCAAGCAGTGGAAATTAAACGTAGTAGGGGCTCCATCTTCAGGTTCACAGGCAATGCTGACGGTGGGAGATGATCCTAGTTGTCCTAGACCTCCCGCTGTCCATCATCCTGGTAGTCCTCCTCATAGTCTGGCCACGAGAATAGCCAGGGACAAAGCTATGAGTACTCTTTAAGTACTCGCAGACTATCACTAACAAGTAAGGTAGTTCTAGTAGGAATATTAAGCTCTACGTTTATTTGCAAAAAGGCAGGTTTATCTCATACTGAGTTTAGAAGTAAAGAAAACTAACTTAATGTTCTAAATTACTTAAGTGGGAACCTAATTTTCAAGTCCACAATCCTGTTTTGGTCAAGTCAAAGTCATAGTTCAATTCACAAGTCATTTTGAAAACATCTGACGATGGAACAGTATGTCCACTCCAACAGTCCATAACCGCGGACACGGCTATTCGAATAGTTTGACACTCTGTAGAGGTGGTACACTTTCAGCACAAAATTCGATACATCCGTCAGGGCCAACCCTGAATCATCATACTTAGAATGCATATAATAAATCATAACATTTCAATTACACACTCTAGTATAGGCACGTCCCCTATGAGCTTGGCCTCCCAGCCATGGCCATCTACCATCCTGGTCACTGCATAGGTGGACATTCACACTCATGAGGTAGCCTCAGCTCAACCTCTTTCCGCGAGGGAACCCATACGAAGGCATATAAACTTCTAGTTAAGCCCTACCCAATTCAGGTATTGTGGTTGTACGGTAAAATTGGAATGGTATCGCATCCGAACCCAACCATTAGTTTTTATAAAGGGCTAAGGCTCATGCCTCAACATTTTCATCACCAAATCATTTTGTGTCCATAACACATGTCAAAACATTTGAATAGAATGAACCATCATTCCAAGGTTTTCATAATCATTTTCACCAAGTATTCCCATCTAAAGTGATCAACTTTTATGCTTAGCACTAGCCACCTAAAGTTGAGGGTATTCACTAATGAGGGACTAATCAAGTGTAACTATCCAACTCTAGTTTTATGAATTTTGATGACATCTAAGTATAACTAGTTAGGCCTAGTTTTATACTCTTTATGGTATCTATCCTACTGTTCCAATACTCACAAAGCACTAACTACAAGTAAAGAACTTTGGTAAAGTAAAAGAATAAAGTTTGCAAGTAAAATTTGGGATTGGTATAATCAAAGTTGCATAACCAAGCATGCCTAAGGCATCTTGCACAGGTTATGTTGCAAGGATGACTTGCATAGTTCTAGCTTGCAATTAGTGATGACTTGCCTTGAGTGGTGCAGTGATTGAAGTTTTCTTCTTCTTCTTCTTCTTCTTGGTAGTACTCCTCCTCCTCATATCCCGTGTTGGTACTATCATCTGTAAATGAATACGAGGTATACAATCACTAAACAATACTTAACTATTTCTATTTAGCACACTAAGTCTCACACTTGATGATCTAGCATCATCACAAACAACACATGAAATAAAGACCTAGTCTTATTTATTTTATTTTAGAAAAGTATTTCTACTCATTGAAAATACTTAAGATTTAATATTCTCCAATTAAAATATGGGATCATGTTGACACATGTCATCGCCACATATTCTAATCCTTGGGAATGTGATTTAAAATGGTGGTCATATTTTATAAAGTTTAAGATTATCATTTAATAGAATTAAAGTGACTAGAAATGCCTATATAGCATTATTTTGGTACTAGTCCAATGTCACTGCATGTAAACCTTAATATTTTTACATATTCAGATAGATCTTGTCAACTATGATTTTTGAGAGTTGGAATCAACTCAAAAGCATTTATGGTTGATTTTTTAAAAATGTTTGAAGTTGGAAAAGTCTCTGTCTTATTATTTTTACTATAGGTGATCTATAATTTCAAATGGTTTGAATCTAACGGGGTTGGATAGATATTTTGAATACCTTTATAACAAAATTGGAATCATGCAATTTGGTTCAGTGAATATCTTTGAATCTACTGACAGAATCCGGTTTTAACTAAATTGGAAAAGAACTATTTGAATCACTAGGCTCTGCGCGGGAAACTAAACGGGCCGGCCTAGCTGCACTATGCTGGCACAGCGGGCTGCTGACAGGGGGTCCCACTAGTCAGTGTCTCATCTAACCCAAATCGGTACGTTTCAATCTAGGCCATGTGATTAGAACATGATCTAACGGCTGAGGTTCATCTTCTATGATGAACAGCTCCGGCGAGATTCTAACCCTAACGCGGTGGTGGGGGTCGTGTGAGGCTCACCAGGGCTCTAGCTAGGGTCGGTGATGGGGGCGAATGATGTGGTAGACGACAGACGTTCGAACGGTTATCGTGGCGGCTCCTGAGCGGCTCCAATCAACGGCTCCTCTTCTCCTCGGCAGCGGTGGACTCCGGCCAAATTCCGGCGGGCTGGTGCTTGCATTGCTCCGGGGAGAGGTGTGGGAGGTTCTGTGAGGAGTGGGGAGTAAGATGGTGTGGTGAATTGAGGTGGAGGTGGCCTCTATTTATACACCGGCGAGAGGGACATTGCGACATGGACTGGCTCTTCCGGCGACGGTGGTACAACGAGCTATTGGCGTGGCTGAGGGTAGGGGCGACGTGGTGCTCCCTGGCGGTTGTCACAGGCTTAATGGCGCGGCACGGGGCGGTCAAGAATGGTCGGGCTCAGGCGGTGCTCTGCGCGGAAACGGCGGTGGGCGTCGGGAGGCACTACACTGGCGCAACGACAAAGGGGAAGTAGTCTGCTGCGCTGCTAGGTGCTAGGGGAGACCATGGGAGTGAAGAGGGGACAAATGGTTGAGTGATCACTGCTTAAAATAGTAGAGTTAGGCAGGGTTTGATCTGTGTCTGCCATGTCTTCGACCAAATGGCCGCATGAATTCAAATTTAAATTTTTTGAATGAATTTTGGTGAGTGTGTTTGTCACATGCTTGAGTGTCTAAGGTTGCTTGGAGAAGTCAAGTGGAATTGGTTTGAGTGGTTTTTGCAAAATGGTGATCTTAGTACATACACTTGATTCATTTTTGAATTGTCCTTTAAATATATTTGAAAATAGTTTCTGTGAGTTTGTAGAGTGGGCTTGGGTTCACTTTGACTTGGTCTAGCAAGGGGTGAAAAGAAATGGAAATGTTTATGTTAGAAATTCTTTACTAGGAACTCACAAAGTGGCCTAGTGGGTAATTTTGGTCAAAATGACCATTTTCTAAAATGCTTTATATTTTATTTCCTTTTCTTTGGATTTTGTTTGTAATTGGCCTAGATGATGTAGTATTCATCTTTAAACTATTTCTTATAATTTGTAGCAAACACACATGGCAATTTCACTCAATCATACACTAATGCAAATCACACATACTCATATTCAATTTAGTAATAAAAGTTTTTGTTAACCCTATACTAGGGTGATTGGAACTTGATAATCTTGATTAATATTTTTGGGATGTTACAAACCTTCCCTCCTTAAACAAAATATCCTCCCGAGATTTAAGAAAAACTAGGAATTAAAGAGATCTGGAAACTCAGTCCTAATGCAAAGGCAGTCGGAATGGAGATCAACATACTCCTCGATGCCAAATTCAAATGCGAGATCAAGGAAAGCACTTGGCTCGCCAAAACGGTGCTGGTACCTAAAAAAGACACGGATATCCTGCAGATGTGTGTGGACTTCACCTCACTGAATAAGCACTTCCCAAAGGATCACTTCCCGTTGACGCGAATCGACCAAATCATCGACTCCACCGCGCGATGTGAGCGTCTCTGCTTCCTCGACGCCTACTCATGCTATAATCAGATTCAAATGAAGGAGGAAGATCAGGAGAAAATGGCATTTACGACGCCTTTTGGTGTGTTCTGCTACAACACAATGCCCTTCGGGCTAAAAAATGCAGGAGCCACCTATCAGCGGTGCATGCAGGCTTGCCTCAAGAATCAACTTGGTCGCAACATCCAAGTCTATGTTGATGATATCGTCATCAAAACCAAAGAGGAATCCTCGCTAATCGACGATTTACGCGAGACCTTCGCCAACCTCAACCGATACCGGATCAAGCTCAATCCAAACAAATGCGCCTTCGGCTTACCATCTGGGCAACTACTCGGGTATCTCATCTCCGCAAGGGGGATTGAGGCGACCCCGAAGAAAATAAAAGCCATATTGGCCATGGAGAAGCCGAAGAACGTAAGAGGCGTCCAGCAGCTGGCTGGGCGAATCGCGGTGTGATACATTGCAAATGTATCTATAATTTTTGATGTTCCATGCTTGGTTTTATCCACTTTCTTGTGTTTTGTTCCAACTTTGGAGTACTTTTCATATGATTTCTTGGACTAACCTATTAACAAGAGCCACAGTGCCAGCTGTCTGTTTTCTGCTGTTTTTGGTTCCAGGAAAGTCAGAATATGAATATTCTCGGAATTGGACGGAACAAAAGCCAAAGTGCCTATTTTTCTGGAAGTGATCAAGTGCCAGAATACGAGACGGAGAGGGGCCAGAGGGCGGCCACACCACCTGGCCGCGCGGCCAGGCCTGGCCCGTGCCAGGGGGTGGTGTGGCCAGCCCAGGCACCCCCTCGGCCTCCCCTTCCGCCTATATATTACCCTCAGGATGAAAACCCTAAGTACCCGATCAGAAATCCATAAAAGAGTCTGTAGCCGCCGTCATCTCCATCCCTAGATTGGGAGGGATCTGAAGCTCTTTCCGGCACCCTGCCGGAGAGGGGAATTCAGCCTGGAGGCCTTCTTCATCACCATGCAAGTCTCCGGTGTGATGTGGGAGTAGTTCATCCTTGGACTACGGATCCATGTAGTAGCTAGATGGCTGGTTCTCCTCCTTTGTGCTTTCATGTCTAGATCTTGTGAGCTCCGTTCATGATCAAGATCATCTATTTGTAATTCTGCATGTTGTGTTTGCGGGGATCCGATGGATATTGAGATGCTTGATGTGCTCATCGTTCGACGTAGAGCTCGTTGGGAACCCCAAGAGGAAGGTACGATGAGCACATCAGCAAGTTTTCCCTCAGTTATGAAACCAAGGTTTAATCAAACCAATAGGAGCAAGGAAACACCCCAAAGGTGTTACTAGCTGAGCTTTGGCAGGGCGCACTACCGGTGCTAGTAGCAACGTGGAGACCTGCACAACACAACCACAGAACTTTGTCCCCAACTTGCGATGAGGTTGTCAATCTCACCGTGTTTTGCGGAAAACAAAGGATTAAACGTATCGAATGGAAAGAAGTAATAGTTTGCAGAAAGTAAACACAAAACGGTAAACAGTTTGTAGATTGTATGTAAAAGACAAGGACCGGGATCCATAGTTCACTAGAGGTGGCTCCCCTTAAGATAGATAACATGCTGGGTGAACAAATTACAGCGGAGCAATTGACAAACACCGAGAAAGCAATACATGCATATACTAATCATCTTGACTCCTTTGAGACTTGATTGGGCATTACAACATAATACATAGACCGCCATCCAACTGCATCTATGACAAATAATCCACCTTCAGGTTATCATCCGAACCCCCTCCAGTATTAAGTTGCAAGCAACAGATTATTGCTTTACGAACTGCGTGTAAAGTAAACAATATGATTATGCTATGAACAAAGGATTGTTGTTTTCTCCCTAGTAGCAACAGCACATCTATTACCTTAGAGATTTCTGACACTTCCCCAGATTACCAGAGGCATGAACCCACTATCGAGCATAAATACTAACTCTTGGAGTTGCTAGCATCTACTTGGCCAAGATAGCTACTAACAACGGAAAGCATGCAAGATCACAAATAACAAAGACATGATAGAATCAATAATCAATCTGAAATAGCATTGATACATTGCAAATGTATCTATAATTTTTGATGTTCCATGCTATGCCACCCAATGAGCCAATGGCACTCGACGACCTGGAGCTCGACACAAGACTCGAAGGACCAATGGGTGTAATGATGATCGAGCCATCTTTGACTCAACCCTACATCACATATCTTCTCAGCAAAAGGCTGCCTAATGACCCGACTAACGCACGGCACATTGCGCGACGATCTAAGGCATTTGCCGTCATCAACGGCGAACTATACAAGCGCAGCATTACATGAGTACTCCAATGGTGCGTCTCCAACACAGACAGAAGGGCCATCCTCCTCGACATCCACGAAGGAACTTGCGGGCACCATGCTGGCAGTCGCGCCCTTGTCGCCAAAGCTCTACGAGCTAGATTCTACTGGCCCACGGCCATGCGCGACGCCAAGGACATCGTCTAGCGCTGCAATGCATGCCAGTGATTCACGGACAAGCCGCACGCACCTGGTGCGGAACTCCGGTCAATACCATTGGCTTGGCCCTTTGCGCAATGGGGACTTGACATGGTCGGCAAGCTCCCAAAGTCCTCGCGAGGGGGACTACCTCTACCTCCTGGTTGTAGTCTACAAATTCACCAAGTGGATAGAGGCCATGCCGGTGACAAACCAGTCAGGAGCCAGTGCCATCAAGTTCTTCGAGTCCATTGTCTATCACTTCGGAGTGCCACACAACATCATCACAGACAATGGAACAAACTTCACCTCTAAGTAGTTTCAGGGTTTCTGCGAGAACCTGGGAATCAACATAAGCTATGCCTCCGTAGCTCATCCACAGACCAACGGTCAAGTCGAAAAGGCCAATGGCCTCGTCTGCGGTGGAATCAAGAAGCGACTCCTCCGGTGACTCGAGCAAGCCGCCGGATGTTGGCCAGATGAGCTGCAGTCCGTACTTTGGAGCCTACGCACAACCCCAAATAGCGCCACGGGATATACCCTGTTCCTCATGGTGCACGGTGTTGAAGCAGTGCTACCCGCAGAAGTATGCTTTAAACCCCACGGGTGGTCGTGTACAGAGAGCAGGAGTCAACACTTGCACTCGAAGACTCCGTCGATCTCCTTGACGAGGCATGGGACATTGCAGCAGAAAGATCAACGATCTACCAGCAGAACCCGAGCAACTACCACAGCAGAAGGCTACGCCCCAGATCCTTCGTCGAAGGAGACCTGGTCCTGCGACTGAAGCAGGAAGGACACCTCAAGCTCGAGTCCCCTTGGGAGGGACCATACGTGATTACAGAAGTAATCCCAGGTGGCGCCTATCGCCTTAAAGATTTCGAGATAGGAGTCACATACTCCTACCCCTAGAACGTCGCACAGCTGCGTTGCTTCTACCCCTACTCGTTTTTTTACAAATAAGGCTATTCATTCAGGCTACTTAGCCACACATTGTACCTCGTACTGTTCTGCGAATAAATAAAGCTAAGTGCCCCAAAACTCTGTGGTTTTCCTCATTTTTCTGGCAATCTTATTACTCGGGGGCTATACCACCCTTTACATCCTCGTTCTACGAACAAGTCGCAACATCCTGAGTAGCTGACACAACATCAATCGAACCCTTGATAAAACACCAACCCAGTTACAACGCACCTGTCAGGTTGGCAAGGTGCTGAGATAAAATAAGTCAGGCTAACGAAAGGAACTGCAGAGTACAAATACACTCACCAAAAATATAAGCTAACAAGCTCTTTACATATCAATAGAAATTAATTAAATCCAGTATATCCATACGAACTTTACAACACTGGTACACTTATATGCAGGATATATGTTAAACTACTGCTGCAGCAGAAGAACATTTGTTTGTTCCTCAAAGAAGTCGACAATTTCTTCTGCTGGACGATCCACCGCTTGGTAGTGTGGAACCATGTTCTAGGTCGAACCTTTCGGCAGGGTCGGCGGTCCAGCAGTATAGGCTGCAATGTCTACATCAGGCCTATGCAGTCGCACCAGTGACAAAGCAGCCTTGGCACCAGCCACTAACTACTGCCGCACACACTCGCGTACTACACTCACGTCCTAGAACTTAGCCTAGAGAGCCAACAGGCTCGAAGGGACGACGTCTAGTGGAAACATCATCTGGTAGATATTTCTCAGGCATGACTTTTCTTTCTTTAGAAAGTGGCGTACTCGGGAAGCACGATCCTGCAGGGTCGCAAGTGCGATCGCACGATCATGGTCCACCCAAAAATACCCACTCGCCTGAAGTTGCTCCTAGGTTAGGTCATTCATTCGAATGGCGATTCTGTCTTTCTCATCCTGCGGATGACGAGCACTGACAACTACACCAAGCAGAAAGGCAAAATATGAAGACAAGGAACTGTCGTGATTGACTAAAAGAAAAGATAAGAGAGCAGGAAGCTAACAATTGAACTGATCGCCCAGCTGTGTCACCTCCTCTAATAGATATTGCTCGCGGGTGGTAGGTTTGTCCGCCGTCAACTCCCATACATCCGCGTTACCGCGGAGGATGGGCAACTCATGTTCTAGCTGCTTAACGCGATCGTGCAGTCACGAAAGCAGGGACAACTCATCCACCCTTGAACGTGGCTGCGCCAAGATCTCATCAGTGGGTGACGAATCATGAGGATCACTCGAAGGACCACTCGAGGTACCTATCACGAACCAAACAAAAGCAAAATAAGAGGCCAAGGATAGACTGACGAAAGTCTTGGATGCATTCAAACATATCAAAGTCCTGATTTGGGGCACCCCCATCAAAGCATTGTTTCACAGACACAGAGGTCAAACATTAGAACTATTACATATAAAGACTAAGGAGTAGTGTGCTTCTTCGACTTCGACTTTGGCCTCGGGGGCTTCATCGCATCCGTCGCAGTTTCCGACGCCAAGGACTTGTTGGTCGTACCCCTAGACGCCGCAGCCTTCGCTTGACGCCGCTCCTCGGAGTACTTGGCGAGTGTCTCGATAAGCTGGGGACCATAATTTTTGCATTTACCAGCAAAGGGAGCAAACACTACCTGTTGGCCTCCAGTGTCGACAGGCATCGCCTCCGAGATAGTGGCAGGATCCATCTCCACACCATGGGCCTGCACCATCACGAGTGCCATGGTGGCGCCGACGGAGCGCTGCGAGGTCTTGAAGTCAGCAGGGATTCCTCTAGTCAGGGACTCCACCAAGTCGCCAAGGTTTTCGATCAATCTGGCCTTGGGAGTTAAGTCCTCACGGATGCGACTGACCACATCCTTGGCCTTCCCCAGCGTCTCCTGGAGGGATACGTTGCGGTCTTCGACTGCGACGATGGCACCAGCCAAGGCATCCGCGCGGCGTAAAGATTGGGCATCAAAGCTTAAGCCGCTGGCATCTGCATACACAAAAGTGTTAGTATAACAACCATATGTCAAAGCCAGAAGAGCAAGGCATATCCAGATGAAAAAGAAGACCTGAGAGGGACTTGGCAATCAGGAGAAGTTGCTCCTCAAACAACTTCTCCCTCTTAGCAGTGGAGGCACGGAGATCCTCCTCCCGCTTCCGCGACTCCTCCAAAGTTGTGACCGCCTCGTCGCGATTCTTCGTCGCCGTGGCCAGCGTCTTCTCCAGTACAGCAGCATGGCGAAGCAATTCATTATGCTCAGCTGCAACATACAGGGAATGTTACCAAACCGAATCAATAAAATTCATAAAGACAAAGACGAAGTCAAGACTTACTTTCGACAATGCGATGGCGATTATCTAGTCGCGCATGTTGTCGACCCATGTTAAGGACTTGCTCCGCCAAACGAGCGGCTTCCTTCGTGATGAGCTATATCAGGAGACAATAAAAGTTCAAGTAAAATAGCGTCAAGAATAAATTCGACTGCCAATTACAAGATACCTACATGATCCTCCATAGACTCCGAAGAAGGCTGTTGCACAGTCATTCGGCTAACCATATGATGTTCCCCAGCATGCGGGGAACTCGATGAATTATGCCCGGAGTGGACCGCCAATGGAGGAGAAGAAGACTGCGAAGCCACCTTCTTGGACTTGGAGTCTGCGACTCCAGACTCCTTCACAAATTGGATGTTGTCAGAAGACGACGTCGCCGCCTGACTGAAACACAAATCAAGTAAAAGCTTCAGGAAAGATGGCAACTCACAGAAGAAATCAAAACGAGGTCACGAACATAGAACTTACCAGTCAAATCTATCAAGATCAAAGGACTGCTCCTCCGACTCTGACGATTCCTTTGGCAGTCGAAGCTTCTTCCGAGCAGGAGGAGCCATGGACCGCACAGGAATAGCAGGAATTGGTTCCTCTACACCAATAGATCGGCCTTCTGGAGTCGACAGAGATGAAGCATCCCAGTCCTCGCTACAAGAACGCTTGCAAGTCTCTAGACCACTGGACTCGGGGGCTCCCTCCTCCTCTTCAAGTGGGACAGTCGATTCCGACTCGTCCTCTTCATCCACTTCTCGAGGAATAACCCCTTCAGGAAGAGGGGGCAAATTGGGAGACACCTTCCAATCCTGCATTCAGAAAACAATTCATTATATATCAGGAACTTAATAGCAATCGACAGAGAAAGCTACTTCGTAGTACAATTCTACCTCAGGAGGAGGGTTAGAGGCATCGAAGGGAGGCACGATTGGTTCGCCTGGGAGAACCTCCTTGGCCGTATACTTCGTCACTAGTCGTAGCCTCTTATCTACTTCACTCGCAGAAATGCCATCGGCAGATACGCGAGTGGCATCATCCGCACCAGCCCATTGGAACATGGGGTGGACTCTGGCCTGCAGAGGCTGGATACAACAACGCAACCATGTGCAAATGAGGGCGGCGCCTCCCTCTTCTTTACCCATACAGCTCTCGAGGTCATAGCCGCGCTTGTATAGCACTCCCGTCTCCTCGGACTCGCCAGGCATCCCTATGTTCTTCCAAGAACGCCTCCTCTTGCACGGCGTCGCAGGATCAAAGGGCGTGAGTCCGTAGTGCTCTCCGTCGGTCTTCTGGTCACAGATGTAGAACCACTTGTATCTCCACCCTTGGACGGACGCCATGAGTTTGATATCGAAATAAGTGGCGGAGGAGTCGACATGGATTCCGCAGCCTCCTAGGTCGTAGATTATAGAACCAGATGCTGACTGGCACTTTAGCTTAAAAATCCTCTTAAAGAGGCCAAAGTGTGGCTCGACTCCGAGCCGACACTCGCAAAGGGTAACGTAGCAGGCGATATGGAGAATAGAATTTGGGGACAGCTGGTGCAGCTGGAGCCCGTAGAAGCAAAGGAGGCCCAGAAGAAAGGATGCAGGGGCAGAGAAAGACCGCGGATGATGAGCGCAAGGAACATCACCCGGAAACCAGCAGGAGGACAAGGAATTACCTCGCCGCCTGGCACTCGCGACTCATCCTCCACAAGTGACAGAAGTCCATCTTGACGCAGGAGATGGGGCTCGGAGGACTTGATGATGGATGCGCGCCATGAACCATTGGTGACGCGGGTACCCGCGCCCTTCTTCTTCCCAGCGACGGTGGCGCTGGTGCCCACAGTGGCGGATCTGCCCTTCTTCTTGGTGGTGGCAGACTCAGCAGTGGTGCCTCCTTCTTCTTGCCCATCTTGCGATGGCGGTGCAAACGGAGGAAGTAGCTCGGAAAGACACGGAGTTGGTCCAGTGCCGCGAAGAGGACGAGCGCTCGGAAGCAGAGAACAGCAGCAATGGCAATGGAAGCACAAGCAGAGAAAGGCAGACGGGAAATTACCACAGCTGCGCTGCTACTTAACCCCCTCACGGATGCCATCCAACGGCCAACAGAAACCCTACTGGATGTGTGGAGCACATTGCTATCGACACGTGGAGAAGCCAAAACACGAGCCATCCCCCACTATCTCCATTACGCATGGAAATCGAGGAGACGCAGTTAAAACAAAAGATTATGCACGCCCGGTCAAATCGAAGTCAGAAAGTGGGACCCACCGCTCGTCGCGTCCCGTCAAAGCCGCTCACGCGGGCAACTAATACATTGCAAATGTATCTATAATTTTTTATGTTCCATGCTTGGTTTTATCCACTTTCTTGTGTTCTGTTCCAACTTTGGAGTACTTTTCATATGATTTCTTGGACTAACCTATTAACTAGAGCCATAGTGCCAGCTGCCTGTTTTCTGCTGTTTTTGGTTCCAGGAAAGTCAGAAAATGAATATTTTCGGAATTGGACGGGACAAAAGCCAAAGTGCCTATTTTTGGAAGTCATCAGATGCCAGAATACGAGACGGAGAGGGGCCAGAGGCCGGCCACACCACATGGCCGCATGGCAAGGCTGGGCCCGCGCCAGGGGGTGGTGTGGTGGCCCCTGGCACCCCCTCGGCCTCCCCTTCCGCCTATAAGATGCCCTTGGGATGAAAACGCTAAGTGCCCGATCAAAAATCCACGAAAGAGTCTATACCCACCGTCATCTCCATCCCTAGATTGGGAGGGATCTGAAGCTCTTCCCGGCACCCTGTCGGAGAGGGGAATTCAACCTGCGGGCCTTCTTCATCATCATGCAAGCCTCCGGTGTGATGCGTGAGTAGTTCATCCTTGGACTACGGATCCATGTAGTAGCTAGATGGCTGGTTCTCCTCCTTTGTGCTTTCATGTCTAGATCTTGTGTGCTCTGTTCATGATCAAGATCATCTATTTCTAATTCTGCATGTTGTGTTTGCGGGGATCCGATGGATATTGAAATGCTATTTCAGATTGATTATTCATTCTATCATGTCTTTGTTATTTGTGATCTTGCATGCTTTCCATTGTTAGTAGCTATCTTGGCCAAGTTGATGCTAGCAACTCCAAGAGTTAGTATTTATGCTCGATAGTGGGTTCATGCCTCTGGTAATCTGGGGAAGTGACAGAAATCTCTAAGGTACTAGATGTGTTGTTGCTACTAGGGAGAAAACAACAATACTTTGTTCATAGAACAATCGTATTGTTTACTTTACACGTAGTTCGTAGAGCAATAATCTGTTGCTTGCAACTTAATACTGGAGGGGGTTAGGATGATAACCTGAAGGTGGATTATTAGTCATAGATGCATTTGGATGGCGATCTATGTATAATGTTGTAATGCCCAATCAAGTCTCAAAGGAGTCAAGATGATTAGTATATGCATGTATTGCTTTCTCGATGTTTGTTAATTGCCCTGCTATAATTTGTTCACCCAACATGTTATCTATCTTAAGGAGAGCCACCTCTAGTGAACTATGGATCCTGGTCATTGTCTTTTACTTTCAATCTATAAACTGTTTACTGCTTTGTGTTTACTTTCTGCAAACTTTTACTTCTTTTCATTCGATACGTTTAATCCTTTGTTTTCCGCAAAACACGGTGAGATTGACAACCTCATCGCAAGTTGGGGACAAAGTTCTGTGGTTGTGTTGTGTAGGTCTCCACGTTGCTACTAGCACCGGTAGTGCGCCCTGCCAAATCTCAGCTAGTAACACCTTTGGGGTGTTTCCTTGCTCCTACTGGTTCGATTAAACCTTGGTTTCATAACTGAGGGAAACTTGCTGCTGTGCTCATCATACCTTCCTCTTGGGGTTCCCAAGGAGCTCTACATCAACCACGAACCAGCACTTTTCTCGATGCCATACACAAAGCCATCAAGCATTTTTCTGGTGCCGTTGCCGGGGAGTCAAGGACATCTTCACAAGGGGAGTCCCTCATAACCAATCTCTTTACTTTGTTATTTTTGTTTTGCTTAGTTTCCTTTTTTCTTGTTTGCTTGTTTCTTTATCAACAAACATAAAAAAATAGTTTTACTAGTTTGCTTTCTTATTTGAAAACACACAAAAATGACTAATCTTGAAAACACTAAGTTGTGTGACTTCACTAGCAGCAACAACAATGATTTTATGAGCACACCTACTGCTCCACCTGTGCCTGAAGCTACTTTCTTTGAGATAAAACCTGCTTTGCTCAATCTTGTTATGAGAGAACAATTCTCTGGTATTGGTAATGAAGATGTTGCTTCCCATCTAAATAATTTTGTTGAACTTTGTGAGATGCAAAAGCATAAGGATATAGATGGTGATATTATTAAGCTTAAATTGTTTCCTTTCTCTTTGAGAGGAAAAGCTAAAGAATGGTTGAATTCCTTAACTAGGGATAGTATTGATTCTTGGACTAAATGCAAAGATGCTTTTTAAAATACTATCCTCCTGCTAAGATTATATCTATGAGAAGTGAAATAATGAAGTTTAAATAATCTGATAATGAACATGTTGCTCAAGCTTGGGAAAGAATGAAATCTTTGGTAAAGAATTGTCCCACTCATGGACTGACTGCTTGTATGATCATCCAAACTTTTTATGCAGGATTGAACTATTCTTTAAGGAACCTATTGGACTCTGCTGCTGGAGGTACCTTTATGACCATCACTTTGGGTGTTGCAACAAAACTTCTGGACAATATGATGGTTAATTATTCTGAATGGCATACTGAGAGAGCTCCACAAGGTAGGAAGGTTAATTATGTTGAGGAAACCTCCTCCTTGAGTGATAAGATTGATATTATTATGTCTATGCTTGTTAATGGGAAAGCCCATATTGATCCAAATAATGTTCCTTTAGCCTCTTTGGTTGCTCAAGAAGAGCAAGTTGATGTGAACTTCATAAGAAATAACAACTTTGGCACTAATGCTTATAGGAATAATTTTGGTAACAACAATTATAAGCCATATCCTCCCAACAATGGTAATGCTTATGGAAATTCTTACAACAATAATAGGAGTGCTCCCTCTGAACTTGAAGTTATGCTTAAAGACTTTATTAGTAGACAAACTGCTTTCAATAAAACTATTGAGGAAAAACTCTCTAATGCTGAAAGAATATAGCATCTTTGGCCGAAGCTCAATCTTCTTTGAATAAAATGGCTGCTAAACCTGAAACTAATGATAATCCCTTTGCATCTACTAATGCTATACAAGTAAGAATTGATGAAAATGTTAGACTATTAGCTGAATTACATGCTAAGTGGGAAAGAGAAGACGAAATTGCTAGAAACTTTAGTATTTCTACTATCACCACCACTAGTGTTGAGGCTAGTAATAGTTCTACTACTTTAGATGATAATTTTGATTTTGATCTTGATGGGTGTAATATCTCTGAAGTTATTAAGTTCCTACAAAAGCTTGCTAAAAGTCCTAATGCTAGTGTTATGAACATGGCCTTTACAAAACACATTACTGATGCTCTCATAAATATTAAAGAAGAAAAGATGAAACATAAAGCTTCTATTCCTATAAAACAAGAAGATGGTTGGGAACCCATCATTAATATGAAAGTGAATGACTTTGATTTCAAAGCTGTATGTGATCTTGATAGTAGTGTTTCTATTATGCCTAGAAGGATTTATGATATGCTTGATTTGCCTCCACTTGAAGATTGTTATTTGAATGTCCCACTTGATGATAATGCTAAAAAGAAAGTCATGGGGAGTCTTAATGATGTTCTTATTATGGTTAACAATGCCTATGTCCCCGTTGATTTCTATGTTTTGGATGTTGAATGCAATGTTTCTTGTCCTATTACTTTGGGAAGACCTTTTCTTAGAACTGTTGGTGCCATTATTGATACGAAAGAAGGCACCATTAAATATAAACTCCCACTCAAGAATGGTATAGAACACTTCCCTAAGAAGAGAGAGAAGATTTCTTTTGCTTCTCCTATGAAAACAAAATTTGGTCTTAATGCTTCTTCATTTGAGAACACTTGATTCTTTTTCTTGCTTCTTATGCCTAACTTAAAGGCGTTAAAGAAAAGTACTTATTGGGAGATAACCCAAAAGTTTTAGATGAGTCTTGGAAGTTATTACCTCTGTAATAACCACTCCTTATCCTTTTTATTTGCTTTTTGTGCCAAGAGTAACCTCTAATGAGAGAGAAGTAATTATTGGGAAAGTTGTTGTCCCGAAACAGATTTATGTGCTTCCCCGTAAAAATTCGTGTAAAATCTCTGAACGTCTTTTTGAGGCGTGAATTTTTGTGCTTCTGCCCCAGGTTGTTATATAACTTTAGTTAGTTCAACACTTTTTGATTTGAGCAACAGAAGGTCTTCTAAAAATTCGTCTTTACATGCTGGTCTGTTTTGATAGATTTCTGCCATTTTCTGCATTTGCTTCTTGTTGGTTCCTTTTTGAGTTCTTTTGGGGAATTGAGATTTTTGAGGGAAGTACTACAGTATCTAGTGTTCTAATGAAAGTTTATTTGGTGTTAGAACTGAACCTTAATACGTATTTATCTTGAGTGCACTAATGTTGCTAATAAAGATTGTGTAAAGTTTTGTATGAAGGAAAAATTTCAGGTGTATGGAAGGAATGAGTAATGAGATGAAGGATGGACTAAAGCTCAAGCTTGGGGATGCCACGCGTGTCACCCCAAGAAATATCCAAGAAGTACAAGCGTCAAAGCTTGGGGATACCCAAGGCACCCCCTTCTTCATCAATAAAAATCCCAGGTTTCTTCCAAACGCTTCATTTTTATTGTTTCATGCACAGTTGTGTTGTTTTTGGAGCGTCTTCTTCTTCGTTTTCATTTTGGTTTTTCGTTTGCTTTGGTTTGCTTAGTTTTCTGAATAAATTGGTTGGACCCCCTCTTTCATACATTGGTTTGCAAATAGTTTGGTTTGATTTGGAAAAGAGTAGGAAAGTTCATGCTTATGTGGTAAAAAGAGCTCGTTTTTTACTGTGGCCTATGCTTTGTCATGCCATGCTTGATATTGTTGTGGCTTTATGCTTAGTATTCTTTTCTGTAGCATGACTTGTTATAAACAATTGAGATTGCTTAATGTGCCTTGGATGAAACATGTGTTGTTTTAGCATATTAAAGCATAGTATAGTGGTATTCTCCTTTGATGCTTTATTCGGGTTGACTTGGCGCATGATCACACTATGTTATGACTATCTCAAGTCACCATAGCCTTTATGATCCTTTAGTTTTCAACTTGTAGTATCACTTTATGCTTTTATCAATAATGTTTTGTCGCTCTGCATGATTATGGCCATTATTGCTCTCTTAGTTTGTCGCTCCTAGTCTTTTGCTAGCCTCCACAACCAAGTATGAGTTCCACTCATGCATCCAACTCCCTAAACCAAGTTATTCCAAAGAGTCCACCATACCTACCTACTAGCTTATGGTATTCCAAGTATATTCATGCTTTTGTTTACCTTCCAAATTAACCTTGTTATGAGAAAACTAGTGATTAAAGCTCTCACGAACTTGATGGCACACTTTACTTTTCTTGCCCCTAATAAACTTGAACCATTGTGTAGTCTATGTTGTATATGCTTGCACTTATTTGTTGGGAATTAGCAGAACCATGCTTTCATGGGGAACGCTTTCATCATTGCACTTGGTACCTGTACCTAGTTGATATCATGCTCTTTTGTATATGGATGTCTTCGGTGTGAAATGAAAGGGGAGCTTGTAAATCCATGGAGTTATGTATATGTGTTAGAGAAACACCTGGGCCGCTGGTCTAATCCATGCTGACATGGTGGAAACCTGCAACGTAACCATAATGAGATTTCTATGAAGCATTCTTCTTTTAAAAAAGAGACATATATTGAGAAAAAAGAGAAAGGAGAAAAAAAGAGATTGTGAAAATAGGAAAGAGAGAAAAAAGCACCATATTCCCATGGTAAATAAGAAGATTGCTGAGATGCTCGTTCTCTTCTTGCCTTGTCATTTTGATATGGGGATTCTTCCGTATCATCGGGAAGGGGTACCCCGTTGGCGGTTCTTTATGATACACATGTACTTACAATGACAAGAACTTACCGATGACTAAACTTGAGTAGCATGAGGAGCGGCCCTCGTATACAAGGGACATGAGATTTCTGACTTATACTTCGTCAAGCATGTACACCATAGTTTGTTCACTTTAACCTTAATCACTTCAAGATGCTTATGATAGGGGCAATGAGAGCTGAAAGCTATAAGTACCATAATGTTTGGAAGCTCTTTATGAGACTTGAATCCCTACTTCCTTCTATGAAGGCCTTTCTTCCACCATTATATTGAGTCTCCACCTTCTACCTTTATGCACCTACTTTGAGAGCATAATGGCCATTCTTAGTTCTATGTGCATTGTCCCAAGACTAGTTGATTGATGCATAACTTGATATTGCTTGTTTTAAACTATTTGTATCTAGTCACTCTTATGAACTTCGAAGGTGTCCTATGCATTTATATTTGCTACTCTATTGGGGGACAAGCTGAATACTATTATGCTATGTTTTTTTATGTGAAACAAACAAACGTCTTGCAAAACATTGTTATTCATGAATATTTTGTTTGTGCCTTTTCATGTTGCATCATAGTTTCTTTGTCTTATTGCTAGAACTTTGTCTTTCATGTTATGATTGAAGTACTATGATCCCAGCTTTGAATGTTTTACAAATACTTTGATCAAGTCTTTGATGGTGCATGTCACCTCAAAAATTATTCTTTCTTTTTATAACTTACCTACTCAAGGACGAGCAGGAGTTAAGCTTGGGGTGTTGATACATTGCAAATGTATCTATAATTTTTGATGTTCCATGCTTGGTTTTATCCACTTTGTTGTGTTTTGTTCCAACTTTGGAGTACTTTTCATATGATTTCTTGGACTAACCTATTAACAAGAGCCACAGTGCATGCTGCCTGTTTTCTGTTGTTTTTGGTTCTAGGAAAGTCAGAAAATGAATATTCTCGGAATTGGATGGGACAAAAGCCAAAGTGCCTACTTTTCCGGAAGTCATCAGATGCCAAAATACGACACAGAGAGGGGCTAGAGGCCGGCCACACCACATGGCCGCATGGCAAGGCTGGGCCCGCGCCAGGGGGTGGTGTGGTGGCCCCTGGCACCCCCTTGGCCTCCCCTTCCGCCTATAATATGCCCTCGGGGATGAAAACCCTAAGTGCCCGATCAAAAATCCACGAAAGAGTCTGTAGCTGCCGTCATCTCCATCCCTAGATCGGGAGGGATCTAAAGCTCTTCCTGGCACCCTGCCGGAGAGGGGAATTCACCTTGGAGGCCTTCTTCATCATCATGCAAGCCTCCGGTGTGATGCGTGAGTAGTTCATCCTTGGACTATGGATCCATGTAGTAGCTAGATGGCTGGTTCTCCTCCTTTGTGCTTTCATGTCTAGATCTTGTGAGCTCCGTTCATGATCAAGATCATCTATTTGTAATTCTGCATGTTGTGTTTGCGGGGATCCGATGGATATTGAGATGCTATTTCAGATTGATTATTGATTCTATCATGTCTTTGTTATTTGTGATCTTGCATGCTTTCCGTTGTTAGTAGCTATCTTGGGATGCTAGCAACTTCAAGAGTTAGTATTTATGCTCGATAGTGGGTTCATACCTCTGGTAATCTGGGGAAGTGACAGAAATCTCTAAGGTACTAGATGTGTTGTTGCTACTAGGGAGAAAACAACAATCCTTTGTTCATAGAACAATCGTATTGTTTACTTTACACGCAGTTCGTAAAGCAATAATCTGTTGCTTGCAACTTAATACTGGAGGGGGTTCGGATGATAACCTGAAGGTGGATTATTAGTCATAGATGAAGTTGGATGGCGGTCTATGTATAATGTTGTAATGCCCAATCAAGTCTCAAAGGAGTCAAGATGATTAGTATATGCATGCATTGCTTTCTCGATGTTTGTCAATTCCAAGAGGGACTATTATGCTCGATAGTGGGTTCATGCCTCTAGTAATCTAGGGTAGTGATAGGAATCTCTAAGGTACTAGATGTGCTGTTGCTACTAGGGAGAAAACAACAATCCTTTGTCCATGGGACAATCGTATTGTTTACTTTACACACTTTGCTTAATGTAATTATCTGTTGCTTGCAACTTAATACTGGAGGGGGTTAGGATGATAACCTGAAGGTGGATTATTAGTCATAGATGCATTTGGATGGCAATCTATGTATAATGTTGTAATGCCCAATCAAGTCTCAAAGGAGTCAAGATGATTAGTATATGCATGTATTGCTTTCTTGATGTTTGTTAATTGCCCTGCTGTAATTTGTTCACCCAACATGTTATCTATCTTAAGGAGAGCCACCTCTAGTGAACTATGGATCCTGGTCATTGTCTTTTACTTTTAATCTATAAACTGTTTACTGCTTTGTGTTTACTTTCTGCAAACTTTTACTTCTTTTCATTCGATACGTTTAATCCTTTATTTTCCGCAAAACACGGTGAGATTGACAACCTCATCGCAAGTTGGGGACAAAGTTCTGTGGTTGTGTTGTGCAGGTCTCCACGTTGCTACTAGCACCGGTAGTGCGCCCTGCCAAATCTCAGCTAGTAACACCTTTGGGGTGTTTCCTTGCTCCTACTGGTTCGATTAAACCTTGGTTTCATAACTGAGGGAAACTTGCTGCTGTGCTCATCATACCTTCCTCTTGGGGTTCCCAAGGAGCTCTACATCAACCACGAACCAGCACTTTTCTGGGCGCCATACACAGAGCCATCAGCAACTGAGGTCATCAAATCGTCAGCACTGATGTCATCAAGTTGAGCATCAAAAGATTTTGACTACTTTAAGTCCTTGCTTGAGTCTTCGACTCCACCAAGCACCCATAGGGAGCACTGGTCGCGCACCCTACGATTCATTTTTATGCAGGAATATGAACATTAAAAGAATACCCACCACTCGAATCTACGATTCGATTTGGATCATGGGTTACTCCCATAGGGAGCGCAGGAAGCAAATTCGACTGAAACAAGCAAGAAAAGATGACAACAGTCGCAAAAGTTCTTTAGTCCCTTCCTGAGTCTTCGAGTCAACTAGGCACTCAGGGGCTACTCCCATAGGGAGCGCTGGTCCCGCACCCTATGATTGTTTGTACATCGTATGTGTGTTGATAACCTCCACACTCGAATACTATGGCGATTCTGCCTCATACTATCCCTACGAAGAGACTGTGTCTCCTGGGTTACCCGAATCATCTCCACGATGACAAAAACTCGGATGTCGCGCTTGCAGCGTGAAGATACGACCTGAATAAGGCCTGGCAACGCATCTTCTGTGCACTACCAGAAACAAATCCGTTCCTGTAGGTACGATGGACACGCCTTGACAGACGCGTCGAGTGCTCACACCCATACACTGGAATTTGACTCATGTAAGACCTCCACGGCCTGAGTCGAATTACGCCAGCACTTTTCCGAATTCGAGTCCGGGGACTCGAGTTTGAGTAGATTGCATTGTTTTTCCCTAAGGGAGTTAACTGATACCGATACATCGGTTAAATCAGGCATGCATATCAACAATCCCTATGACATGAACTGAACACTCGAAAAATACTCAATCATGCACTCGAAAGGCTTCATCAAGTCCCTAGTCGAATCTGCGATTCCACTGGACACTCGGGGGCTACTGACATGGGTATACCCTACAAGTACTCGAGTTTGGTATATACGGCCTGGATACAGCAGAAGCCCACGGTGTTGCCAAGGCCCAATACAAAATTCGAGTGACCCACGGCCTCTCGATTGCTTGCGAGACAAGAAGAAGCTTAAGATAGAAAGTTCAAAGGGAAAACCCTAATCTGTAACCGACTTGACCTGCTACCCGAGACCTAGCCTATCTATATAAAGTCTAGGAGGGGGAGGTGAGGAGGACCTCACGCAGCCCTAGTTTCCACAACTCTCGCCAGATTGCATCTGCGCGCCCCTGTAATCTTCGATTCCTTTGTTAATTCCAAGAGCAGACAAGCAGGAGTAGGGACCTCTACGAGGCCTGAACCTGGGTAAACCTTGTGTCCGTGTGTTCTTGTTTGCTAGCCGACTGATGCCTCCAGCGCTCCCTCCTTCTCCAAGACCCAAGTCCATAACAATGGGCATTGACGAGTAAAACCCTCGTCAAGTACCTTTCTAGAAAGTTCATATGAGTTTCAGCATATTTTGGTACGTACTATGAAGTACCGAAAAACATAAGTGACTCAACTTACAACTACTCTGTCTAACTGATGTGAATCTAGACAAAGTTGAGGCTATTAGAATACGAACTGGAGGGAGTAGTATAAAAATGGAAGCAGTAAATAAGTCATCCCTCATTTCTAATAAATGAGATGTGATGAGAGAACACTCCAAGGCAGCGTGCCAGTCTAGCGTACCTATAGTACTCCCTACTCCATAACTCTAGTCGGCGTGCTTGATGCAGTACGCCTGGCAGAAGACAGCCGCCTTAAGAGCCATTCCCAACTCCAAGAGGCCACATTGGATCTTCTCTAGCGCACTTCACACATTTTTCTCGCCATCTCACCCGCTTCATCGATCCTTCTAGGCCGCCACCCCTCTCCTCCAAATAAGCCCAATAGTCATACATAGATCCGCCCTTGCCCCCAATCATTTAGACATGATGGTTGTGGATTCGAGGCACAACCGGCTGAACAACGTCTGGACGAATGTCGGGGATGATGTCTTCAACAAAATAGCTAAACGTTTGGACACTACCAGCGCCGTCTGGCTGGCCGCATGCTCCAAGGAGCTATACTGCCAAGTCACTGGTGGAAAAGGTAGTAGATGCCCCAACGACATCTGCTGGACTTTGGTCTCCTAAAAGGACGTCTATGACCACAAGATCGCATGCAGCTACCACTGGTGTGTCTACATGGAGCCAGGATGCGAGTTCAACGGCGTCAAGAAAATGTTCATCGAGCACCTCATATCTACCCACTCGATGACAGTGCCCAGATATAGTCCCAAAAAATGGGACCCGTCTGTGCTAGTTTGTGCACCGGGCTTGCTCAGAGCTGAGGTTATCAGCATCGGGAAGGAGGGCAAGCTGTTTGTCGCCCAAATTGACGGGCATAGCACGGACTTACTCCTGTCCGTCAGGTCGGTCAGGTCAGTGGTGTGCGAATCGCCGCGGTACGAGGTGAGGTTTTGGTCATTGGTCTTGTTCGCTAGTTTCAATGAGGTTGTAGTAAAGAGGTCACCCGAGACAACGATTAGGCCATCGCCACGCAGAAAGTACTCATGTCTTTTCTGTCCAAGCTGCGTCTTTACTAGGATACACCTGAACCTGTCGTCGGACAAGATTCACCGGTGAGATATCACATCTTAATCCACTTGTGATGATCCTACTATGAGTGTATGTAATGTTGTACTAATTAGCTAGTTTATGTTGGTGGCAGATTCCCTTCATAACTGGAATTGCCGAAATTAAGGATCCCGAACTTCCTGGTTTGTCGTATGAATTTTGCATGTATGCTGCTGACCTAGAGGCCGACAGGCGATAATGAAATGAGAGACGCGTCCCAGGCAGGAAATCAAGGACGCAGCCCAGCCAGCACTTTGACACGCTGAAGCATTCTCTTTTTTCGAGTACGTATGATGGGACATGTAGTGGTTCCTATCTTAGTGTAAGCTTGTAGTTCTATACTTCTACTAAGTATTTTGTATGGAGTTTAGCTACTGCCAATCTATTTTGTAGTAAAACCAATGTACTTGGACTTATTCAGATTGAGTGGAGAAAATGCATGGTCACGCTTTCCTTTTAAAACTTGGCTTTGCCACATTTTTGTACATCCATTGAATTTCAATATCGGCATTGCTGAATCTGTCAATTCTTTTGGTCATTTTCTGCTACCGTTGAATCGGTCACTTTAAATTGCTACTGAATCTGTCATGTGCTGCTGAATGTGAAATGGACGAGTGCTTGTTGCCCCTGTACATGGCTGTGTCACAATCTAGATGAGACTTGGGCATTTTGGGTTGCATATGGGGCTCACACAGGCATTGATGTGAGAAGAAGGTACTCAAAGCAAACTCGATCGTCAGTTTTTCTTGCTCCAATGGTCAAGTGTTATTGGTGAAAACGACAAACTGATCGCGTGACAAGGTTTTTAGAGCTGAAACAAAAACTGGTTCTCTCTGTATTGATATTTGTATTTCATTGTCTGTATTGCTGAATTGGTCACTTTTGAAATGCTGTTGAATTGGTTAAGTGCTCCTGAACATAAACTTCAAATCTATTGATAATTTTTCAACCTTATTCTGTACTGCTGAATTTTGACATGAATAGCTGCCAAAAATATTATCGCTTTTCCCCCTCCCTCTTTGAGGTCTTTGTTTCGAATCCGACCGAGCACATCACAATGCAATTTTTATTAACCAGGAGAAGACATCTAATACTCCGTAGCTCATTGATGTCTACGCACTTCTATTCTTGTAGACAGTTGTTGGGCCTCCAAGTGCAGAGGTTTGTAGAACAGTAGCAAGTTTTCCCTTAAGTGAATTACCCAAGGTTTATCGAAGTCAAGGAGGAAGTGGTCAAAGGTATCCCTCTCAAGTAACCCTGCAATCAAGATACAATAAGTCTCTTGTGTCCCCAACACACCCACTACACTTGTCAGGTGTATAGGTGCACTAGTTCGGTGAATAGATAGTGAAATACAAGCGGTATGGATAATTACAAGTGGTAACGGTGCCATAAAATAGCTTTGATGGCATGTGGTCGACATGGGAAGAGACTAAAGGCAATCTGAAATAAAGATGGAAGCAAGCAAACATGTAACAGATCTAATTGCAAATGGTGTTTCAATGCTTAGAAACAAGGCCTAGGGATCATACTTTCAAGAGTGAACACTCTCATATAAATATCTTCTCTGTATGATACTACTCTGAACTACTCTCCGGTTGGACACTCTAATCCATGGTAGGGCTATAACAGCACTCCTCAAAGTCCGCCGTCCCCATCTAGATAACCCCTCACTATCACCTTGAATGCTAGATGGTTCCAACAAACACCACAATTTCATAGAGACATCCAACTCCAAATATAACTCATAACAAGTTTTTGTAATATCTAGCCTAAGTGCCATCATGGTGTGCACGCTGTCACTTTCACAAACAAGGGGAGAGCAGAGATCTATTAAAGCACTTAAGTAGCAAGGAAGATCTACTTGATTACAAAGCTCATGATCACAATATGATTATGCATAGAGAGAGAGATGAACACATAGTTACCGGTAGAACCCTTAGCCTCGAGAGAGAACTACTCCCTCCTCATCATGGGAATCAGCAACGGCGATGGAGATGGTGGTGGAGATCGATGGAGATGGCTCCGGGGGCACTTACCCATCCCGGCAGGGTGCCGGAACAGAGACTTTCTGTCCCCCGAATCTCCCCTTCGGTGGCGCTGGCGCTGCGGAACTTTTCATGGCTGGAGGCTCGATTCTTTAGGGTTTCTGCATCGGAGGCTTCTTATAGGCGAAAGGGGAGGCCGAGGGGTGGCCGAGGAGGCCGCACCACCCCTAGACATGGGCCAGGCCTGGCCGCGCGGCCAGGTGGTGTGGCCGGCCCCTGGCTCCTCTCTGTCTCGTCTTTTGGCTCCGTGTCCCCCTCGGTAAAATATTTACTTTGGCTTTCGTCCCGTCCAATTCCGAGAATATTCATTTTCTGACTTTCCTGGAACCAAAAACAGCAGAAAACAGGCAGCTGACACTGTGGCATCTTGTTAATAGGTTAGTCCAAGGAAGTGTATAAAAATACTCCAAAGTGTGGACAAAACATAAGAAAGTAGATATAAAACTAGCATGGAACATAAAAAATTATAGATACATTAGCAACGTATCAACATCCCCAAGTTAACTCCTGCTCGTCCTCGAGTAGGTAAGTGATAAAAAGAAAGAATAATTTTTGAGGTGACATGCACCATCATAAACTTGATCAAAGTATTTATAAAACATTGATAGCTGGGATCATAGTACTTTAACATAGCATGAAAGATATAGTTCTAACAATAAGACATAGCAACTATGTCATAACATGAAAGGATACAAACAAAGATCATGCATAACAATGCATTGAAAGAAGTTTGTTTGTTTCACATATATAAAACATAATGAGAATGGTATTCACCTTGTCCCTCATAGTGTAGCAAAACATAAATGCATAGGACACCTTCAAAGTTCATAAGGGTGACTAGATACAAATAGTTTAAGAACAAGCAATATCAAAGTTATGAATCAATCAACATGTCTTGGGACATGCACATTAAACTAAGAATGGCCACTATGCTCTCTTAATAGGTGCATAAAGATAGAAGATGGAGACTCAACATAAAAGTAAAAGAAAGCCCTTCATAGAAGGAAGCATGGATTCAAGTCTCATAAAGAGCTTCCAAAAATTATGGTATTTATTAGCTTTCAGCTCTCATTTCCCCTATCATAAGCATCTTTAGGTTATTAAGGTTAAAGTGACACAACTAAGAGGATATGCTTGACAAGTTATAAGTTGAAATCTCATGCCCCTTGCTTACGAGTATCGAACCTCATGCTACTCAACTTCAGTCACAAGTAAGCTCTTGTCATTGTAAGTACATATATATCATAGAGAACCGCCAACAGGGTACCCCTTGCGCCATGACACAGGAGCTATCCCATATCAAAATGACAAGGCAACAGACAATGAGCATCTCAGCAATCTTTTTATTTGCTATTTGCATAGGTTTTCATTGAGGATGCTTCATAGAGTGCTCATTATGGTTATGCTGCAAGTTTCCACCATGATTAGGCATGGCTCAGGCTAGCGGCCCAGGTGTTTCTCTAACACACATACAAACTCCATGATCTTACAAATTCCCCTTTTATTTCACACCGTCGGGATCCATAAGCAAAAGAATCATGATATCAACGGAATAATAAGTGCAATATTGAAAGTGTTCTCCATGATACATGGTTCTGCTAACTTTAACTTATAAAGCGCAAGCATATACGCAACAAAGATGGACACAATGGTTCAATATTATTAAGTGCAAGAAAGTAAAGTGTGCCATGAAGTTCGTGAGAGCTTTAATCACTAATTTTCACATAACAAGTTTAATTCGGAAGGTAGATAAAAACATGAATATACTTGGAATAGAAAATGCTAATAGGTAGGTATGGTGGACTCTTTGTAATAACTTGGTTTTATTTGGAGTTGGATGCATGAGTGGAACTCATACTTGGTTATGGAGGCTAGCAAAAGACTCGGAGCGACCCACTAAGAGAACAATAATGGCCATAATCATGCAAAGCGACAAAACATCATTAATTAAAGCATAAAGTCATATTACAAGTCGAAAACTAAAGGATCATAGAGGCTATGGTGACTTGGAATAGTCTTAACATGGTGTGAGCATGCGCCAAGTCAACCCAAATAGAGCATCAAAGGAGAATACCACAATACTATGCTTTAATATGCTAAAACAACGCATGATTCTTTGAAAGCACATTAAGCAATCTCAATTAGTTGTAACATGTCATGCTACAGCAAAAATCACTAAGCATAAAGCCAAAATAAAATCAAGCATGGAATGATAAATTCCAAGTCACAGTAAAAAACAAACTCCTTTTTACCACTTAAGCATGAACTTTTCCTACTCTTTTCCAATCCAAACCAACTTTATTTGAAAACTAGTGCATGAATGAGGGGGGTCCAACCAATTTTTTCAAGCAAACTAAGCAAAATAAAACCAAAAACAAAAAAAAAGATGCTCCAAGAACAACCCAACTATGCATGAAACAATAAAAATGAAGTGTTTGGAAGAAACCTGAAATTTTTATTCATGAAGAAGGGGATGCCATGGGCATCCCCAAGCTTTGACGCTTGTACTTCTTGGATATTTCTTGGGGTGACACGGGTGGCATCCCCAAGCTTGAGCTTTAGTCCATTCTTCATCTCATTACATCTTTCTTTCCCTACACCTGAAATTTTTCCTTCATACAAAACTTCACACAATCCTCATTAGCAACATTAGTATTCTCAAGATAATAAGTATTTTGGTTCATTTCCAACACAAGTAAAACTTTCATTAAAACAAAATCTACTGTAGAACTTCCCTCAAAAAGCTCAATTCCGCAAAAAGAACTCAAAAAGGAATCAACAAGAAGCAAATGCAAATAATGGCAGAAATCTGTCAAAACAGACCAGAATGTAAAAACCAATTTTTTCAAAGACCTTATGTTGCTCAAATAAAAAGTGTTGAACTAACGAAAGTTGGATAACAACCTGGGGCAGAAGCACAACACATTACAGCTCAAACTGACGTACACATATTTTTCATGAATTTTTACAACAAAGCATAAAAAATTGTTTCGGGACAGCAACTTTCCCAAGCATTACTTCTCTCTCATTAGAGGTTACTCTTGGCACAAAAACCACACAAAAATGATAAGGAGCGGTTATTACAGAGGTAATAAGTTCCAAGACTCAACTAAAACTTTTGGGTTATCTTCCAAGAATTAGTTTTCTTTAACGCCTTTAAGTTAAGCATGATAGATTGAGAAGATGCTCACATAAGAAATATGAATTGAAGTAAAAGAGAGCATCAAGGAGCAAATTCAAAGCACATTTATGTCTAACCCACTTAATATGCATAGGAATCTTGTAAAGAAACAAGTCATGAAAGCACAAAGCAACAAGCATAGGAAAGCAAAACAAGTGCAACTTCAAAATTTTCAACATAAAGAGGGGAAACTTAATATTGTTGAGACACATAAAACCATGTTTCCCTCTCTCATATTAACTTTCAGTAGCATCATGAACAAAATTAACAATATAACTATCACATCAAACATTCTTATCATGAGCCACATGCATATAAGAATTAATACTCCCCACATAAACATAGTTATTCTTATTAATTGTAGTGGGAGCAAATTCAACAAAATAGATATCATTATTATTCTCATCACCATAATCATCAAATATAGGAGGCATATTATAATCATAATTAATTTTCTCCTCAATAGTAGGTGGACTGAAAATATCATATTCATTGTTGCAGTCATCATATATTGGAGGTGTAGTACCATCATAAGAAATAGAATAATTATCTTCCAAAGTGTGTTCATTTGTAAACATATCATCATTGGAAGGAACATGGATAACACTAATAGTACACCAATTATTAATATCATTAGAATTGGTACCGACGAGATTTTCAATATCAAAAGTAGTGTGCTTTTCCCAATCATGATCACTACTATAGGTAATAGGCATAGGAACATCATCGAGTTCAGACTCATCAAAAACTATAATAGGAGCAACATGCTTAGGGGAAAATACTGTTTCCTCTCTCCTTTTACTCCTCCTCTTCTTCTTTTTCTTATTCTCTTTAGGAGGGAGAGGCTTGAAAGGAAGCTTCTCCATATACCTTGGTTTATAGTTAGAGACAATAGAAGAAACTTTGGAGGATTCCTTCTTTTCATTAATAAGATCAAAACACATATTAGTCCTGTCATATTTTGGTAAAATCTCATCTTTTATAATATTTTGTATGTAAGTATTTGTGTGGCAATTATCAACACAATAAACATGACAACCATGCAGGATGCTATTCATATGAAAAGCACTCATATCTACCAAAGGGTTTTTTCTTGATAACTGTTCACACCCCAAAGATAATGTAAGTTCATCATGCTGATTAGGAGTGATCATGCCATCACAATACAAACTTGCAGTACTCATTGGATTAGAAGGGCTATTATTATGGCCTGAGCATTGAAAATTGAAATGACCCACTTCAAAGCAAAGTTCACAAATAAAAGGATAGATGGCACAAACATTTTTACCAAGATCATTTAGAGCCCTAAACCATGTTCTAGTTTTTTCATTCTTGTGGGTGATACAATATTCTTATACAATTTTATTATTCTCACAAGGTCTATGTATTCCACAAAAATTAACATGCTTATAAGAAATAGTACTTTCAGAAGTTTGAGCATGTTTATTGCTATCAGTAATACCAATTTCATTTTCCATGCAAGTGTCTTTAAAAGGCTCATAATACATGTCCGATTTTTCTTTAGGAGCATTAATATAAGAAGCAAAGGCTCTACAACAATCAACAAGAATTTGAGGATCAAGACCATATTTAGCACGAAGCTCTTGAAAATCAGCAGTTTCAGCAAAAGACTTAATGCAATCATACTCATAGTTTATACCTGGTTCTTTACCTTTCTCGTTATCCCAATCTTCGGTATTGCTTTGAATTGTTTCAAGAATATCCCACTTAGCTTTGACTTCGTTACTTGTGAAGGACCCCTCTAAACAAGTATCTAAGTAGTCCTTGAAATGTCCTGAAAGCCTTGCATAAAAATTATTAATAATAATATTACTGGGGAGGTCATGAATGGGACATTTGAGAATTAGTAACTTCAATCTCCCCCATGCTTGGGAAATACTTTCTCCATCATGAGGATGAAAATTATAAATATAATTCCTATGTTTATGAATTTCATGAGGAGGATAAAATTTATAGTAAAAGAGAGATTCAAGTTCCTTCCACTCCGAATGATGAGGATTGTTTAGTAGCTCATACCACTCCCTTGCTTTTCCCTGAAGTGATAAAGAGAATAGCTTTCCTCTTAACTTGGTTCATTGAAATACCTGCACACTTGAACAACTCGCACAATTCATGTATAAAGAGTAAATGATCACCAGGATGGACAGTTCCATCTCCAAAATAGCAGTTATTCATAACACGTTCAACAATTTTTATAGGTATTTTAAAAGGGATGCTTTCAGTATGTGGATTTAAAATATCACAAGTATCATTAGATTTACCACATATGGGAGATAAAGTATCATAAAAGCAAATTTTCTTCTTTAAAGCTGGGGAACTAAAAAGATCATTTTCATAAAAACCAACTTCCCCAATCTTAGACGTTTCCATAGCATTAGTAACAAAAGTTTTCAAAAGATGCATACTAATAACATTGCTATTAGCATGCAAAGAAAGTTCCATGGGTTTTTTAATTTTCCTTTCAGACAATTCATGTTCTACCTTAGGAAAAATACTAAAAAGCTCTCTAATTTTGTTGTTGTTTTCCATTAAGCCTAACTAGTGAAAATAAAAACAAGAAACAAAAAGCCAAAATTGCATAATCTAAAGGAAATAACTTCGAGCACTCACACCGGCGCTAGAAAATTAGCTGGATGTCTACGCACTTCTATTCTTGTAGACAGTTGTTGGGCCTCCAAGTGTAGAGGTTTGTAGAATAGCAGCAAGTTTTCCCTTAAGTGGATTACCCAAGGTTTATCGAACTAAGGGAGGAAGTGGTCAAAGGTATCCCTCTCAAGTAACCCTCCAATCAAGATACAATAAGTCTCTTGTGTCCCCAACACACCCAATACACTTTTTAGGTGTATAGGTGCACTAGTTCGGCGAAGAGATAGTGAAATACAAGTGGTATGGATAATTACAAGTGGTAACGGTGCTAGAAAATAGCTTTGATGGCGTGTGGTTGACGTGGGAAGAGACTAAAGGCAATCTGAAATAAAGATGGAAGCAAGCAAACATGTAATATATCTAATTGCAAATGGTGTTTCAATGCTTAGAAACAAGGCCTAGGGATAATAATTTCACTAGTGAACACTCTCATATAAATATCTGCTCTTTTTGATACAACTCTGAACTACTCTCTGGTTGGACAGTCTAATCCATGGTAGGCCTATATATATAAGATCACTCCTCAAAGTCCGCCTCCCCACCTAGATAACCCCTCACTATCCCCTTGAACGCTAGATGGTTCCAACAAACACCACAATTTCATAGAGACATCCAACTCCAAATATAACTCATAACAAGTATTTGTAATCTCTAGCCTAAGTGCCACCATGGTGTGCACGCTGTCACTTGAGTGGGGAGAGCAGAGATCTATTAGACACTTGAGTAGCAAGGTAGATCTACTTGATTACAAAGCTCATGATCACAATATGATCATGCATAGAGAGAGAGATGAACACATAGCTACCGGCAGAACCCTTAGCCTCGAGAGAGAACTACTCCCTTCTCATCATGGGAATCAACAACGGCGATGGAGATGGTGGTGGATATGGATGGAGATGGCTCCGGGGGCACTTCCCCGTCTCGGCAGGGTGTCGAAACAGAGGCTTTCTGTCCCCCGAATCTCCCCTTCGGTGGCGGTGGCATTGCAGAACTTTTCGTGGCTGGAGGCTCGATTCTTTAGGGTTTCTGCATCAGAGGCTTCTTATAGGCGAAAGGGGAGGACGAGGGGGTTCCCAAGGAGGCCGCACCACCCCTAGGCGCGGGCCAGGTGGTTTGGCCGGCCCCTGGCCCCTCTCCGTCTCATCTTCTGGCTCCGTGTCCCCCTCGATAAAATATTGACTTTGGCTTTTGTCCTGTCTAATTCCGAGAATATTCATTTTCTGACTTTCCTGGAACCAAAAACAGGAGAAAACAGGCTGCTGGCACCATGGCATTTTCTTAATAGCTTAGTCCAAGAAAGTGTATAAAAGTACTCCAAAGTATGGACAAAACATAAGAAAGTAGATATAAAATTAGCATGGAACATCAAAAATTATAGATACGTTAGCAACGTATCACTCATTCGGCCCCTCTTTAGCCCAGAACATTTTTATTTGTTCTTTTCAGGGTCAGGGGACTACTGAATACAACCTAGTGAAATTTGAGAAAGGAGCCCATGGTGCATAGCCGAGAACATATTAATTCGGCCTTTTAGGGTCAGGGGACTGCTGAGCACAGCCCACTAAAATTTGAGAATGAAGCCCATGGAGCCTGCCCTACGGAGTATAACCCACATAGAGCAGCCTATGTAGAATAGCCAAACTCTTTTTAATTCGGCCTTTTGGGCATTGTCCCCTACCTCTCAAAATAAATAAAAACTCTGCCTACCCATGTTTTTAAGAAAATACTCCATTATGTGGCATTTTTTAAATTGAGATGCTCGGAACGCTGCCCTTTTATATTTTAAAAGAGATAAACATAGACACCCAAAATATTTTTAAGAAGACTAATACATAAATTGTAGTACTAATAAAAGTTTAGTGCTATTTATTCTATAAATATCTTTGATGTAGTGGAAACACACTCAGTTTACGTTTATTTGATTTGAAGGTCTTTTGTTCGAATCGTATCTTGGATTTACATTTTTTTCTTCTAGCAATATCGCATTACGGAGAGGCTGACATCACGGACCCACCAGCATGCAGTGTCCCTAGAGATTGTTTTGAGGGTGGGTTCGAAACAAAAGTTTAAATACTTGTACAGAGAGGCTCGCATTAGGGACCCACCAGACAGAACATACAATGCTGCATCGGGACGCACAAGCCAGAACATGCCAGAGAGTCTCACATAAGGACCCCAACAGTAATACCATACACGGCGGCCACGGTGAAAACAGCGGAAGCGGCCCAAAAAAAGTCCATCATACATATGTTGCACTTATAGAGAAGCTTACATGTTGGACCCATCAAGCCCAAGCATAGCCCATGAAATTAGCCTATCAGCCCCAATACCTTCTAATTCGGCCTTTTCGTGGTCTTGTGGCCACCGACCATAGCCCATTCAACTTAGGAGTGAGCCCATGGAATAAAAGCCATGAAGAATAGAGCATCCGCCCTGAGTTAGCCCAGAATCTTTTTAATTCGGCCTTTATGAGCATTGTTTGTACTCTGTGGCTAACATCTAGGACCCAAAAAAACAGTCCAACATACACACGTTTCTTTCAAATAGAGGCAATCAGCTGGGACCCAGCATAGGCATGTTTCCTGCACAGAGGTGGTTGACATCTGGGACCCAGCAAGTTGTCAAGGTCAAAACAGCGGACATGGCTAAGAAAAGTCCATCATACGCATGTTTCATTTACACATAGGATGATATGTGGGACCCAGCAGCGCGACCTTATACAGATACTGCATCAAGCAACATAGCCAGTTCAAACAGGGAGGCGTGGGCGATAAAAAAGTTCAGCATGTACATGTTTCTTTTAATGAGAGGCTGAAATAGGGACCCAACAACGTGAGCAAAGGGCAGATTCGTCGAGCAACGCTATCTAGTTCGGAACAGGGTAGCGCTAGAGAAGAAAAAAATTCCATCGTACCCACGATTCTTCTAATATGAAGCTGACATAAGGGACCCACCGGCCTGAAGAAACGGTTGATGTAGTGAGAAAATCTATCAAGTTCGGAACACGAAGACACTACATAGGGTAAAAAATCCATCATACACACATTTCTTTTAATGAGAGGATGACATGTGGGGCCTAGCATCATAATTAAACGGTAGATGCATCGAACAACGCTATCAAGTTCGGAATAGGGTAGTGTGACTGAAGGAAAAAAATCCATCATACACACATTTCTTCTATTGAGAGGATGACATGTGGGGCTCGGGAGGTTAGTTATGAAGGAAATATGCCCTGAGAGGCAATAATAAAGTTGTTATTATATATTCCTTATATATGATAGATGTTTATTTTACATGCTAGAATTGTATTGATCGGAAAGATCAATACATGTGTGTTTAATAAACAAAAAGGGTTCCTAGTTATGCCTCTCTTATAGACTATCTTGTTGATTAACAAGATGATCAAGGTTTCCTGATCATGGACATTGGATGTTGTTAATAACAAGGTCACACCATTGGTGGAATGATGTGATGAACATTCATCCGAAGTATAGCATTACGATCAAGTCATTATGTTTATATTGCTATAACATCATACGAAGTAATCTTTATCCTTAGACCATGAGATCATGTTAATTGCTAACACCGGAAGAGTATCTTGATAACATCAAACGTCACACCGTAACAGGGTGACTATAAAGATGGGTTTAGTACTATGAAGGTGTTATGTTGAGGCTCATGGATCAAGAGTGGAATTTGTCAATCCAGATGACGGATAGATATACTCTGAGCCCTCTCGGTGATATCACATTAAGATAGCTTGCAAGCAAGTGATGTGATCACTAGAATGTTATATCACGGGAACAAGAAAAGAGTGCATGTCGGTTACAAGATCAAACTAGGTATGGAGATACCGATGATCGAATCTCGTACATGTAATATATCGAGAGACAAAGGGATTTAGTTACAAGCGTAAAAGGTTCTCACGATCACAGAAGTCATCGTGGAATGTGTAGGAGTCAATACGGATCTCCAGGTCCCGCTGCTGATTATTGATCGGAGAAGGGTCTCGATCATGTCTATATTATTCACTAAGCGTAGGGTGGCACACTTAAGAGTTACCGGACACCATTTTGGAGAACATATGTTTCAGACGAAAGAATTGCAAAGCGCAGGAATTGTTTCAATAGAAACTGGAAATTGTTTCGGGTGAAATTGCAGAAAGTGGTTCTGCATGTGATATTGAAATATTGCAAGGGGCTATATGTGAATGTTTGTTAATTAAAGTAATTAAAAAAATTCTGAATAAATTTAATAAAAAGATTTTTATTAAATGAGAGAGCATTAAATTTGGAGAAATTTAATGCATTTAAAGTGGACACTTTAAAAGGGAATGTGAAGAGGCATTTTAATGTGGAGGGGTTACCACCACGTGAATGGGGGAGGTGAGGGGTCACCCCCTCCACATGCGCCAGCCATGGAGAGAGTGGGCACCCCCTCCTCCTATAAAAGGCCACCCATTCCCTCCTTCATCCTCACACCTCCTTGTGAAGGATCTCTCTCCCCCTCTAGAATTATTCCCCCATGGTCTCGGATTAGCGAGATACATGTTCCTGGTGGCATTTCGTCTGGAAGGAGTTGCTGCTTCCGCTGGATCGATGGAGCGAGGAGGTGGAGGTTGTCCGGTGGCTTGAACGTGTGTGCGAGTGGGGATGCACTACTGAGTTGCGGCGCTCGGAGATCGGCAAGTGTACGACTACATCAACCACGAGTTCCTACTCGTTAACAAAACTCGTTGTCTTCGATGGTAAGTTCTCGTTGGATGTATGTCCACCTTTTGCTTTGTACCTAGTAGATAGATCTTGGCGTGTAGTTCACACCGTAGGAAAATTTTAGTTTTCTATGCTGCGGACCCAACAGTGGTATCAGAGCCTGATCTATGCGTAGGTGCTTTGCACGGGTAGTACACATATGTTTATATGTGGGCGATGATGATCATGTTATTGCATCTTCTATGTATTTTGGATATTGGTGGCATAGTGGGATGAAGCAGCCCGGACCAACCTTACATGTCATCGTACATGAGATCGGTTCCACGACTGACATGCAACTTGTTTTGCATAAGTGGCTAGCGGGCATCTGTCTCTCCTACTATAGTCAATATCTGATTTACAACGAGTTACTAATAACTTAGTTATCCTCGTTGTGGTTCATGTTCGTAGGTGAGAACGGTTCTATCTCCGAAAGCCCTAAGCCACGTAAAACTTGCAATTGATAAATTAGAGACATCTAGTTTAGATCGTTGCTGGGCTAGTGTATTGATATGGTATTGTTGTAAGTAGATGTATGATAGATACTCTTACAACACACTCAACGTGAAAGTTCCATAGACCTTGGCCTTACACACAAAGGAATGATAGAGATCATACCATGATGCAAGTGATAGAGATCAAATGCACGGACCATATCATCTCACTTTACACATTAGATGTTAGCATCTTATACTGCTAGTTTGGCGCTTTTGGTAGCATTATAAGATGATCCCTCATTTAGATATCAAGATAAAAATGTGTTCTTCCTTAAGTATGCACCATTCTGTGGATCTTGTTTCGATACATCACGTGATGATCGGGTGTACTCGAATCTACGCTTTCATAGGAGCGGGTGTAAGACAGTTTTACACACGCGAATACTAAGGTTCTTACTTGGCGAGCCTAGCATGTACATACATGGCCTCGGAACACGGACCGAAAGGTTAAGCATGAGTCATATAGTTGATATGATGCCCATATAGATGCTCGCCTTTGAAGCTACATCAACTCATGTGAGGATCAGACTTGGTGTAGTGGATTTGGTTCATGTAATCACCAAAAAGACACGAGGGATGTCGTTTTTGAGTGGGAGTTCATTAGTAATTTGGATTAGTTGAACTCAATTTATCATAAACTTAGTATAAATAAACTTTACAAATTCTGTTGTAGATGGCACCATCTGCTTTTAATTTCAATGTGTTCATGGAGAAATAGAAACTTGCTGCGATGGTAGCAACTTCACCAACTGGGCTATGAATTTGAGGATTCTCCTCACTGTTGCACAAAAGCAATATGTGCTAGATGCGCCGCTAGGCCCCCCACCAGCTCCTAATGCCCCTGACGAGGAAAAGAATGTCTATGTGACTCGTCAGGAGGACCACAACTTAGTTCATTGCGGCATACTGTATGGGCTAGAGCCAGAACTTCGAAAGCGTTTCGAAAATGGCAATGCCTTTGATACCATGGGAGAATTGAAAATGATTTTCGATACCCATGCTGCCGTAGAGAGTTATAATGCTACAAAAAAGTTCTTTAGCTGCATGATGGAGGAAAACAGCTCCGTTAGTGAGCACGTACTCAAAATGTCTGGGTACGCCGATAAGCTTGTGTCCTTGGGAATAACGATTCCCATTGACTTAGGCATACATCGTGTTCTCCAATCTCTGCCACCTAGCTACAAGAGCTTCGTGATGAACTATAATATGTAGGGCATGAAGAAGTCTCTTCCCGAACTTCTGTCAATGCTTAAGACTGCAGAAGTGGAGATTAGGAAAGAACATCAAGTGTTGATGATCAATAGGACCACCGGTTTCAAGAAAGACAAGAAAGGCAAGCACAAGGGAAAGAAGGGTGGCAAGTCTGTTGCCACACCTGAAAAGAAACCCCGAGCTGGCCCTAAGTCTGACACCGAGTGTTACTATTGTAAGGGGACTGGCCATTGGAAGCGCAACTAATTGGCGGACAAGAAGTCTGGCAAGGCAAACAAAGGTATATGTGATATACATGTTATTGATGTGTACTTGACTAGTACTCGCAGTAGCACCTGGGTATTTGATAAGGGATCCGTTGCTAATATATGTAACTTGGTTCAGGGGCTACGGAACAAGCGACAACTAGCAAGGGATGACGTCAGAATGCGGGTTGGCAATGGATCAAAAGTTGATGTGGTCGCCGTCGGGACGCTACCTCTCCATTTGCCATCAGGATTAGTTATAAACTTAAATAATTGTTATTTAGTGCCTGCACTGAGCATGAACATTGTATCTGGATCGTGTTTGATGCAAAGTGGCCATTCCTTTAAATCTGAAAACAATGGTTGCTTGATTTATAAGAATGATATCTTTTATGGTCATGCACCTATGTTGAATGGTTTATTTCTGTAGGATCTCGATAGTAATATTACACACATTCATAATATTAATGCTAAAAAGATTAAACTTGATGATGATATGTCTACATATATGTGGCACTACCGTCTAGGTCATATTGGCGTTAAACGCATGAAGAAACTCCATTCTGATGGACTTTTGGAATCACTTGATTTTGAATCATTTGATACATGTGAGCCATGCCTTATGGGCAAGATGACTAGAACGCCGTTTTCCGGTTCAATGGAACGGGCGACAGATCTATTGGAAATCATACATACTGATGTGTGTGGACCAATGAGTGTGTCGGCGCGAGGTGGATATCGTTATTTTGTTACTTTCACGGATGATTTGAGTAGATATGGGTATATCTATTTGATGAAACACAAGTCTGAAACTTTTGAAAAGTTCAAGGAATTTCAGAATGAAGTGGAAAATCACCGTAATAGAAAGATCAAATTTCTACGGTCTGACCGTGGAGGAGAGTATCTAAGTTACGAGTTTAGCACACACATGAAAGAGTGTGGAATAGTTTCACAACTCACGCCTGCCGGAACACCACAACGTAATGGTGTGTCGGAACGTCGTAATCGTACCTTATTGGATATGGTTCGATCTATGATGTCTCTGACTGACTTGCCACTATCATTTTGGGGTTATGCACTGGAAACAGCTGCATTCACTTTAAATCGGGCACCATCTAAATCCGTTGAAACGACACCGTATGAATTATGGTTTGGAAAAAAACCTAAGTTGTCATTTCTTAAAGTTTGGGATGCGATGTTTATGTGAAGAAACTTCAACCGGATAAACTCGAACCCAAAGCGGAAAAATGCGTCTTCATAGGATACCCTAAGGAAACAATTGGGTATACCTTCTACCACAGATCCGAGGGCAAGGTTTTTGTTGCCAAGAATGGATCCTTTCTTGAGAAGGAGTTTCTCGCAAAAGGTGTGAGTAGTCAGAAGGTAGAACTCGAAGAGGTTATTGAACCTTCTCTTCACGGAATGGAGAGTGGCGCAGTACCGGAAGTTGTTTCGGAGTTGACTTCACCTGATGAAGAGAGAGCTAATGATAATGATCATGAAACTCCGAAAGAGGACACTACCGAACCTCGCAGGTCAAGCAGGACACGTGCAGCTCTTGAACTGTATGGCAATCCGGTTGTGAATTTCATGGTTGATGAAATGGATGACCCTGCGACGTATGAAGAAGTGATGATGAGCCCGGATTCCAACAAATGGCTAGAAGCCATGAAATCCGAGATGGAATCCATGTACGAGAAGCAAGTTTGGAACTTGGTGGACTTACCTCACGACCGAAAGGCCGTTGAGAATAAATGGATTTTCAAAAGAAAAACTGATGCTGATGGTAATGTGACCATCTATAAGGCTCGACTTGTCGCAAAGGGGTTTCGACAAATTCAAGGAGTTGACTACGATGAGACATTCTCTCCTGTAGTGATGCTTAAGTCGGTTAGGATTATGTTAGCAATTGTTGCATATTTTGATTATGAAATATGGCAGATGGATGTAAAAACTGCGTTCCTCAATGGTAATATTGAAGAAGAGTTGTATATGATACAACATAAGGGTTTTGTCGATCCTAAGGATGCTAATAAGGTATGCAAACTTCAGCGATCCATCTATGGACTGAAGCAAGCATCCCGGAGTTGGAATCTCCGCTTTGATGAGGTGATCAAAGAGTTTAGATTTGTCCAAACTTATGGAGAGGCTTGTATTTACAAGAAAGTGAGTGGGAGCAATGTGGCATTTCTGATATTATATGTGGATGACATATTATTGATTGGAAATGATATAGATCTTTTAAACAGTGTTAAAAGTTATCTAAATAGCAAATTTTCGATGAAAGACCTTGGTGAAGCATCATATATATTAGGCATTAAAATCTATAGAGATAGATCAAGGCGCCTAATTGGGCTATCGCAGAGTACATACCTTGATAAGATATTAAAGAAGTTTAATATGGACGAAAGTAAGAAGGGGTTCTTACCTATGTTGCAAGGCAAGACATTGAGTAAGACTCAAAGTCCGGCTACGGCGGAAGAAAGAGAGATGATGGATAAGATCCCCTATGCCTCGGCCATAGCCTCTATTATGTATGCCATGCTATGTACAAGACCGGATGTGGCACGTGCTATTAGTTTGACTAGTAGGTACCAATCTGATCCAGGTTCGGAACACTGGATAACGGTAAAGAACATCCTCAAGTACTTGAGAAGAACTAAGGATATGTTTCTTATATACGGAGGTGAATAAGAGTTAGTCGCTAAGTGTTATGTCGATGCTAGCTTTGACACCGATCCGGATGACTCTAAGTCTCAATCCGGATACGTATTTCTCTTGAACGGAGCAGCAGTTAGTTGGAGGAGTTCCAAACAACCTGTGGTGGCTGGATCAACAACAGAGGCGGAATATGTTGCTGCTTCAGAAGCGGCGCAGGAGGCGGTTTGGATGAAAGAGTTCATTGCGGAACTAGGTATGGTTCCCAGTGCGTTGGACCCAATGGTGATCTATTGTGACAATAATGGAGCCATAGCCAACGCAAAGGAACCGAGGTCTCAGAAGAATTCCAAGCATACTAAGAGCCGGTTTCACTCCATCCGCGAGCATGTCAAGGATGGAGATATAAAGATTTGTAAAGTACACACGGACCTAAATGTAGCAGATCCGTTGACTAAAGTTCTCCCTAGGGAAAAACATGATCAACACCAGAACTCCATGGGTGTTAGATTTATCACTATGTGAACTAGATTATTGTCTCTAGTGCAAGTGGGAGACTGAAGGAAATATGCCCTGAGAGGCAATAATAAAGTTGTTATTATATATTCCTTATATATGATAGATGTTTATTTTACATGCTAGAATTGTACAGATCGGAAAGATCAATACATGTGTGTTTAATAAACAAAAAGGGTTCCTAGTTATGCCTCTCTTATAGACTATCTTGTTGATTAACAAGATGATCAAGGTTTCCTGATCATGGACATTGGATGTTGTTAATAACAAGGTCACACCATTGGTGGAATGATGTGATGAACATTCATCCTAAGTATAGCATTACGATCAAGTCATTATGTTTATATTGCTATAACATCATACGAAGTAATCTTTATCCTTAGACCATGAGATCATGTTAATTGCTAACACCGGAAGAGTATCTTGATAACATCAAACGTCACACCGTAACAGGGTGACTATAAAGATGGGTTTAGTACTATGAAGGTGTTATGTTGAGGCTCATGGATCAAGAGTGGAATTTGTCAATCCAGATGACGGATAGATATACTCTGAGCCCTCTCAGTGATATCACATTAAGATAGCTTGCAAGCAAGTGATGTGATCACTAGAATGTTATATCACGGGAACAAGAAAAGAGTGCATGTCAGTAACAAGATCAAACTAGGTATGGAGATACTGATGATCGAATCTCGGACATGTAATATATTGAGAGACAAAGGGATTTAGTTACAAGCGTAAAAGGTTCTCACGATCACAGAAGTCATCGTTGAATGTGTAGGAGTCAATACGGATCTCCAGGTCCCGCTGCTGATTATTGATCGGAGAAGGGTCTCGATCATGTCTATATTATTCAATCACCGTAGGGTGGCACACTTAAGAGTTACCGGACACCATTTTGGAGAACATATGTTTCAGACGAAAGAATTGCAAAGCGCAGGAATTGTTTTAATAGAAACCAGAAATTGTTTCGGGTGAAATTACAGAAAGTGGTTCTGCATGTGATATTGAAATATTGCAAGGGGCTATATGTGAATGTTTGTTAATTAAAGTAATTAACAAAATTCTGAATAAATTTAATAAAAAGAGTTTTATTAAATGAGAGAGCATTAAATTTGGAGAAATTTAATGCATTTAAAGTGGAGACTTTAAAAGGGAATGTGAAGAGGCATTTTAATGTGGAGGAGTTACCACCACGTGAATGGGGGAGGTGAGGGGTCACCCCCCCATGCGCCGGCCATGGAGAGAGGGGGCACCCCCTCCTCCTATAAAAGGCCACCCATTCCCTCCTTCATCCTCACACCTCCTTGTGAAGGATCTCTCTCCCCCTCTAGAATTATTCCACCATGGTCTCGGATTAGCGAGATACATGTTCCTGGTGGCATTTCGTCTAGAAGGAGTTGCTGCTTCCGCTGGATCGCTGGAGCGAGGAGGTGGAGGTTGTCCGGTGGCTTGAACGTGTGTGCGAGTGTGGATGCGCTGCTGAGTTGCGGCGCTCGGACTTCCTCGCGATCTTGAGATCAGAAAGTGTACTACTACATCAACCACGAGTTCCTACTCGTTAACAAAACTCGTTGTCTTCGAGGGTAAGTTCTCATTGGATGTATATCCACCTGTTACTTTGTACCTAGTAGATAGATCTTGGCGTGTAGTTCACACCGTAGGAATTTTTTTGTTTTGCTATGCTGCGGACCCAATAGGTTAAATGGTAGATGCGTCGAGCAGCGTTATCAACTCGAAATGGGGTAGCGCCAGTGAAGGAAAATTTTCATCATACACACGTTTCTTCTAATGAGAGGATGACATGTGGGGCCCAACATCGTGATTAGACGGTAGATGCATCGAGCAACACTATCAACTTTGGAATAGGGTAACACCAGCGAAGGAACAAAATTCCATCATACACATGATCCTTCTAATGAGAGGCTGACATGTGGGACCTAGCAGCCTGACTAACCGGCAAACGCCTCGAGCTACATTATTGAGTTCAAATCAGGGAGGCGCGACCGAAAAGTATGGTCCGCTAGAGACACTAACGTCTGGAACCCACACGCCTCAAAAGACTTCAGCGAGTCAACATCGCGCGAGGAAATGAAAATCATGCTTCTACCACACGCTGGCCGAGCTTCCTCCATGTTTTTAGCAGATCCGCCGTAGTAGAGGGCCATGAAACCGGAAAAAAAAGTTTTCCATCAGCCACGGTCGAGCCGAGAATTTCGTCGCGGAAGATGTGCCTTCTACGACGACCGTCGTGCCAATTTTTTGCAGAAGGAAACTTTTCTTGTAGTGAATGATTGTCCTCTCAACGAGTTAACCAAAAAGAATGTCACCTTCGTTTGGGAAAACACAACAAAAGGCCTTTGATGAGCTCAAAAGAGGCTCACTGAAGCACATCTCCTTGATTTAAGGGATTTCACAAAAACTTTTGAGATAGAGTGTGACGCTAGTGGTATTGGCATTAGAGGAGTCCTCATGAAAAATGGACGTCCTATTGCATACCATAGTGAGAAACTAGATGGCGCACACCTTAACTATCTGATTTACGACAAAGATCTTTTTGCCTTAGTTCATGTTTGGCAACACTACCTTTGGCCTAAGAAATTTATCATACATTTCGACCATGAGTCGTTGAAATATCTCCAAGGCCAAGCTTACTTGAGTGAAAGGCACGCTAAGTGGGTTGATTTCATGGAGTCTTTTCCTTACATCGTCAAGTATAAGAAGGGCAAAGATAATGTAGTTGCGGATGCTTTATCTCGCAAGAACACAAGCCTTCTTACGTGCCTCGAAGTAAACGTGTTAGGTCTTAATGATATAAAAACTTTGTTTGTTCCCGACCTGTTTTGGACAAATATTCGCAAAGCTTTCAATTGAAAAAGGATTTGATGACTTCTATTTGCACAATGGTTTCCTCTTTAAACAAAACAAGCTTTGCATTCTGAAGTCGTCTCTCCAAATTTTGCTTCTCCAAGAGTCTCATGATGCAGGCCTTATGGGTCACTTTGGTCGTGACAAGACATATGACATGCTATCCACAAACTACTATTGGCCCAACATGAAGCCTTGCGTGGAGCGCCACGTCCAATGATGCACTACATGTGTCCAAGCTAAGTCTAATCTAACACATTTGGTCTTTATATGCCATTTCCTATTCCTCATGCACCTTGGTCAAACATTAACATGGACTTTGTGTTAGGATTTCCTAGGTATAAGCATGGTCATGATTCCATATTTGTCATAGTGGATCGCTTTTTGAAGATGGCACACTTCATTCCGTGCCATAAAACCGATGATGCTTCACATATTGCAAATTTTTTTTTCAAGGAAATAGATTGTCATAATGGTGTGCGAAGATCCATTGTCTTCGACCGCGACATCAAATTCATGAGCTACTTGTGGAAAATGCTAATGGCCATGCTCGGTCTCAAGTTCCTCTTCTCCTATGCCTCGCATCCTCAAACCGATGGTCAAACCGAGGTCATCAACCGAAGCCTCGGAACACTCCTCCGTATGTTGATAAAGAAGAATCTTAAGGATTGGGAGGAATACATTCCCCATGCCGAGTTTGCCTACAATCAAACCAAGCACTCCACATCTATGAATATCCCATTCATGATCATCTATGGATTCGAGCCCCTCACCGTGCTCGACATTCTACCACTTCCTCTCCATGAGCACACCAACTTGGACATCGACAAGCGTGCCCAAGCTATGAAGAAACAAAATGAAGACACATGAGCTACTATCGAACAACAAGTACTTCGTCAAGCATCAAGGCTAAACAAGACCAAGAAAGAGATGATCTCCGAAGAAGGTGACTTCATGTGGATACACCTAAGCAAAGACCGCTTCACCAAACATAACGACTACAATCTCAAGCCAAGGTTAGATGGTCCTTTAAAAGTCCTCAAGAGGATCAACAACAATGCCTACCTCATCAACATACCAACATCAAAGTATCTCGTGAGCAAGATGTTCAATGTCAAGGACCTTTCACCATTTCATGGAGATGATCAAGATGATAAGGATGAAGATTCGAGGATGACTCTTTACCAAGGGGGAGTTGATGCATCCCGTCCCATGGATGTCTCTACATCCTCACCGCGAAGTCCACAGAGTGGTCCTATGACGCCTTCCCGTGCCAAGTTACTCCATGACAAGGTTAACTCGCTCCTATCCTTATGTGACTCTGATACACCTCTGATTGGCTTGTTACCACATGCCAACATGCTAGGCATACTCAGGTAGGAATCCTCGTGGTGTCGCCAATCGATCATGTAAGATGAACCTGCCAAGTCGCCTCATGGACCGGACTCTCCGCCTCATATAACTTGGAGTCTCTGCCCTAGCTAGATTGTCCAGCCAACATCCCCCGGACTGTCTGGCCTCAACCCGACCGAAGCCTAGCGTATCCCTCCTGCCGCTGATTCGGACTCCATCTGGACTCTTCCTGGAGTGCCCGTCCAGACTGGAGTCTCCGCCCGACAAGAAATGTATTGTCCAGCCTGATAGAAATGTCCGGCCCAGACACACCGGATGGCCCGTCCTAAGTTATGGTCCTATGCGCCGCCAGCTGGGCCTTCGGCCTATAGACTCTCCCACTCGCCTAGAACTTACCTTTTAATTCCGAAAATACCCATGTTTTAGTTGTTGGCCTATATATAGACCACCTCCTCCTTATTGTAACCCTAGACTTGGATAATTGAATTATAAGAAACCCTTGAGGATCTATCTAATTCTAGTTTCATCCTCTTTGACAAGGAGCACCAATTATCCCCCAACCTCTTGATCTTTGCATAATGCGTTCAAGTTGTACAAGTCCTTGGAGTTGGTGTCCCTTCTCCAAGTTGTTAAGATCTGGCCAAGCCTCCCGCTTGCTATTCCGGTTAGAGAGAGTGTGTTCTTGCCTGCCACTGATCCTAGGGATTGTGTCGGACCAGTAGACACCGGCGTGAGCTATAGGCTTGTATCGGGTATCGAGTGTGTGTGTTCATAGTGTTTTTCGCGTGTGTGTTCATGGATTTCATCCTCTCCCTCACCCCCACTCACCTTCACCTCGATTTCCACGGAGATTCATGAAAGATCGGCAACCCTAAGGGCTCACCCCTAACAAAACATGCGAGTGAACGTACCACGAGGAGAAGCTTGCTCGAAGAGCGGGTCGCGTAAGACATCGGCGATGATTGCGTCCTTCGCATTCTGTCCATAATCTTTTGCATCAACAAAAGCATACCATCCTACACAACATAGAAAGAGAAGTTAGTACGCGCATGTCATGGAAAAAGCATGGCACGAAAGCGAGAAAAATATAGTTCAAATAGAAATTCAAAAATGATCCAAACAATGTGAAACCTTCGTGTGGTGTCATATTATGTGTCACAGTTGCAAGGAAAAATATTGAACTTGAAAAATTGCAAACATCATAAAAAATCCTTCACAAAATGACCTATCATGTTCAAAGTTTCATGGCATTTAGGTCAAACCACCAATGTTATGGCTAGAATCAGGGCATAGTTTGTGATAATGTGCCCATATTGTGCACACATGTGCATCTTGGGATGGCTTACGGTGTTGTAGGAGGAAGTTTTCCCTTTCGATACACGAAAAAGTCAATTTCCATTTTTGAGGTGCCGAAATCGGGGTGTTCTATGAAGCAACCACCAAATTAAAGTTTGGCATTGGTACCAAACCATTTTTCAAAAATACTATACCACCTTATATGGACAATTTCCCAACCGGTGTATCTGGAACCTTTCTGTCTATCCCTCATGAAAAAGACAAATTCCTGCCGAATCGGTAGGAGGTTGCCAAGATTTAAACTACAAGTACATGATATAATGCTTGTGAATTTTTAATAAAATCATTTATAGGTTCACAACATGCTATTTCATCAGAGATCCACTTCAACTTCAGCGAGGCTCAGCCCCGGGCTAAGAAGCTTCATGCCCGCCGTTTTGAATATAGTTTGAAACGGGCATAAGAAATTCAAAAATGATCCAAACAATGTGAAACCTTCGCGTGGTGTCATATTATGTGTCACAGTTGCAAGGAAAAATATTGAACTTGAAAAATTGCAAACATCATAAAAAATCCTTCACAAAATGACCTATCATGTTCGAGGTTTCATGGCATTTAGGGCAAACCACCAATGTTATGCCTAGAATCAGGGCATAGTTTGTGATAATGTGCCCATATTGTGCACACATGTGCATCCTGGGATGGCTTACGGTGTTGCAAGAGGAAATTTTCCCTTTCGACACACGAAAAAGCCAAATACCATTTTTGAGGTGCCGAAATCGGGGTGTTCTGTGAAGCAACCACCAAATTAAAGTTTGGCATTGGTACCAAACCATTTTTCTAAAATACTATACCACCTTATATGGACAATTTCCCAACCGGTGTATCTGGAACCTTTCTGTCCATCCCTCATGAAAAAGACAAATTCCTGCTGAATCGGTAGGAGGTTGCCAAGATTTGAACTACAAGTACATGATATAATGCTTGTGAATTTTTAATAAAATCATTTATAGGTTCACAACATGCTATTTCATCAGAGATCCACTTCAACTTCAGCGAGGCTCAGCCCCGGGCTAAGAAGCTTCATGCCCGCCGTTTTGAATATTGTTTGAAACGGGCATAAGAAATTCAAAAATGATCCAAACAATGTGAAACCTTCGCGTGGTGTCATATTATGTGTCACAGTTGCAAGGAAAAATATTGAACTTGAAAAATTGCAAACATCATAAAAAATCCTTCACAAAATGACCTATCATGTTCGAGGTTTCATGGCATTTAGGTCAAACCACCAATGTTATGGCTAGAATCAGGGCATAGTTTGTGATAATGTGCCCATATTGTGCACACATGTGCATCCTGGGATGGCTTACGGTGTTGCAGGAGGAAGTTTTCCCTTTCGACACACGAAAAAGCCAAATGCCATTTTTGAGGTGCCGAAATCGGGGTGTTCTATGAAGCAACCACCAAATTAAAGTTTGGCATTGGTACCAAACCATTTTTCTAAAATACTATACCACCTTATATGGACAATTTCCCAACCGGTGTATCTGGAACCTTTCTGTCCATCCCTCATGAAAAAGACAAATTCCTGCCGAATCGGTAGGAGGTTGCCAAGATTTGAACTACAAGTACATGATATAATGCTTGTGAATTTTTAATAAAATCATTTATAGGTTCACAACATGCTATTTCATCAGAGATCCACTTCAACTTCAGCGAGGCTCAGCCCCGGGCTAAGAAGGTTCAAGCCCGCCGTTTTGAATATTGTTTGAAACGGGCATAAGAAATTCAAAAATGATCCAAACAATGTGAAACCTTCACGTGGTGTCATATTATGTGTCACAGTTGCAAGGAAAAATATTGAACTTGAAAAATTGCAAACATCATAAAAAATCCTTCACAAAATGACCTATCATGTTCGAGGTTTCATGGCATTTAGGTCAAACCACCAATGTTATGGCTAGAATCAGGGCATAGTTTGTGATAATGTGCCCATATTGTGCACACATGTGCATCCTGGGATGGCTTACGGTGTTGCAGGAGGAAGTTTTCCCTTTCGACACACGAAAAAGCCAATTTCCATTTTTGAGGTGCCGAAATCGTGGTGTTCTGTGAAGCAACCACCAAATTAAAGTTTGGCATTGGTACCAAACCATTTTTCTAAAATACTATACCACCTTATATGGACAATTTCCCAACCGGTGTATGTGGAACCTTTCTGTCCATCCCTCATGAAAAAGACAAATTCCTGCTGAATCGGTAGGAGGTTGCCAAGATTTGAACTACAAGTACATGATATAATGCTTGTGAATTTTTAATAAAATCATTTATAGGTTCACAACATGCTATTTCATCAGAGATCCACTTCAACATCAGCGAGGCTCAGCCCCGGGCTAAGAAGCTTCATGCCCGCCGTTTTGAATATTGTTTGAAACGGGCATAAGAAATTCAAAAATGATCCAAACAATGTGAAACCTTCGCGTGGTGTCATATTATGTGTCACAGTTGCAAGGAAAAATATTGAACTTGAAAAATTGCAAACATCATAAAAAATCCTTCACAAAATGACCTATCATGTTCGAGGTTTCATGGCATTTAGGTCAAACCACCAATGTTATGGCTAGAATCAGGGCATAGTTTGTGCTAATGTGCCCATATTGTGCACACATGTGCATCCTGGGATGGCTTAGGGTGTTGCAGGAGGAAGTTTTCCCTTTCGACACACGAAAAAGCCAAATGCCATTTTTTAGGTGCCGAAATCGGGGTGTTCTGTAAAGCAACCACCAAATTAAAGTTTGGCATTGGTACCAAACCATTTTTCTAAAATACTATACCACCTCATATGGAAAATTTCCCAAACGGTGTATCTGGAACCTTTCTGTCCATCCCTCATGAAAAAGACAAATTCGTGCTGAATCGGTAGGAGGTTGCCAAGATTTGAACTACAAGTACATGATATAATGCTTGTGAATTTTTAATAAAATCATTTATAGGTTCACAACATGCTATTTCATCAGAGATCCACTTCAACTTCAGCGAGGCTCAGCCCCGGGCTAAGAAGCTTCATGCCCGCCGTTTTGAATATTGTTTGAAACGGGCATAAGAAATTCAAAAATGATCCAAACAATGTGAAACCTTCGCGTGGTGTCATATTATGTGTCACAGTTGCAACGAAAAATATTGAACTTGAAAAATTGCAAACATCATAAAAAATCCTTCACAAAATGACCTGTCATGTTCGAGGTTTCGTGGCATTTAGGTCAAACCACCAATGTTATGCCTAGAATCAGGGCATAGTTTGTGATAATGTGCCCATATTGTGCACACATGTGCATCCTGGGATGGCTTACGGTGTTGCAGGAGGAAGTTTTCCCTTTCGACACACGAAAAAAGCCAATTTCCATTTTTGAGGTGCCGAAATCGGGGTGTTCTGTGAAGCAACCACCAAATTAAAGTTTGGCATTGGTACCAAACCATTTTTCAAAAATACTATACCACCTTATATGGACAATTTCCCAACCGATGTATTGGAACCTTTCTGTCCATCCCTCATGAAAAAGACAAATTCCCGCTGAATCGGTACGAGGTTGGCAAGATTTGAACTACAAGTACATGATATAAGGCTTGTGATTTTGTAATAAAATCATTTATAGGTTCACAACATGCTATTTCATCAGAGGTCCACTTCAACTTCAGCGAGGCTCAGCCCCGGGCTAAGAAGCTTCATTCCCGCCGTTTTGAATATTGTTTGAAACGGGCATAAGAAATTCAAAAATGATCCAAACAATGTGAAACCTTCGCGTGGTGTCATATTATGTGTCACAGTTGCAAGGAAAAATATTGAACTTGAAAAATTGCAAACATCATAAAAAATCCTTCACAAAATGACCTATCATGTTGGAGGTTTCATGGCATTTAGGTGAAACCACCAATGTTATTGCTAGAATCAGGGCATAGTTTGTGATAATGTGCCCATATTGTGCACACATGTGCATCCTGGGATGGCTTACGGTGTTGCAGGAGGAAGTTTTCCCTTTCGACACACGAAAAAGCCAATTTCCATTTTTGAGGTGCCGAAATCGGGGTGTTCTGTGAAGCAACCACCAAATTAAAGTTTGGCATTGGTACCAAACCATTTTTCAAAAATAATATACCACCTTATATGGACGATTTCCCAACCGGTGTATCTGGAACCTTTCTGTCCATCCCTCATGAAACAGACAAATTCCTGCTGAATCGGTAGGAGGTTGCCAAGATTTGAACTACAAGTACATGATATAATGCTTGTGAATTTTTAATAAAATCATTTATAGGTTCACAACATGATATTTCATCAGAGATCCACTTCAACTTCAGCGAGGCTCAGCTCCGGGCTAAGAAGCTTCATGCCCGCCGTTTTGAATATTGTTTGAAACGGGCATAAGAAATTCAAAAATGATCCAAACAATGTGAAACCTTCGCGTGGTGTTATATTATGTGTCACAGTTGCAAGGAAAAATATTGAACTTGAAAAATTGCAAACATCATAAAAAATCCTTCACAAATGACCTATCATGTTCGAGGTTTCATGGCATTTAGGTCAAACCACTAATGTTATGGCTAGAATCAGGGCATAGTTTGTGATAATGTGCCCATATTGTGCACACATGTGCATCCTGGGATGGCTTACGGTGTTGCAGGAGGAAGTTTTCCCTTTCGACACACGAAAAAGCCAATTTCCATTTTTGAGGTGCCGAAATCGGGGTGTTCTGTGAAGCAACCACCAAATTAAAGTTTGGCATTGGTACCAAACCATTTTTCTAAAATACTATACCACCTTATATCGACAATTTCCCAACCGGTGTATCTGGAACCTTTCTGTCCATCCCTCATGAAACAGACAAATTCCTGCTGAATCCGTAGGAGGTTGCCAAGATTTGAACTACAAGTACATGATATAATGCTTGTGAATTTTTAATAAAATCATTTATAGGTTCACAACATGCTATTTCATCAGAGATCCACTTCAACTTCAGCGAGGCTCAGCCCCGGGCTAAGAAGCTTCATTCCCGCTGTTTTGAATATTGTTTGAAACGGGCATAAGAAATTCAAAAATGATCCAAACAATGTGAAACCTTCGCGTGGTGTCATATTATGTGTCACAGTTGCAAGGAAAAATATTGAACTTGAAAAATTGCAAACATTCATAAAAAATCCTTCACAAAATGACCTATCATGTTCGAGGTTTCATGGCATTTAGGTCAAACCACCAATGTTATGGCTAGAATCAGGGCATAGTTTGTGATAATGTGCCCATATTGTGCACACATGTGCATCCTGGGATGGCTTACGGTGTTGCAGGAGGAAGTTTTCCCTTTCGACACACGAAAAAGCCAATTTCCATTTTTGAGGTGCCGAAATTGGGGTGTTCTGTGAAGCAACCACCAAATTAAAGTTTGGCATTAGGTACCAAACCATTTTTCAAAAATACTATACCACCTTATATGGACAATTTCCCAACCGGTGTATCTGGAACCTTTCTGTCCATCCCTCATGAAAAAGACAAATTCCTGCTGAATCGGTAGGAGGTTGCCAAGATTTGAACTACAAGTACATGATATAATGCTTGTGAATTTTTAATAAAATCATTTATAGGTTCACAACATGCTATTTCATCAGAGATCCACTTCAACTTCAGCGAGGCTCAGCCCCGGGCTAAGAAGCTTCATTCCCGCCGTTTTGAATATTGTTTGAAACGGGCATAAGAAATTCAAAAATGATCCAAACAATGTGAAACCTTCGCGTGGTGTCATATTATGTGTCACAGTTGCAAGGAAAAATATTGAACTTGAAAAATTGCAAACATCATAAAAAATCCTTCACAAAATGACCTATCATGTTGGAGGTTTAATGGCATTTAGGTCAAACCACCAATGTTATTGCTAGAATCAGGGGCATAGTTTGTGATAATGTGCCCATATTGTGCACACATGTGCATCCTGGATGGCTTACGGTGTTGCAGGAGGAAGTTTTCCCTTTCGACACACGAAAAAAGCCAATTTCCATTTTGAGGTGCCGAAATCGGGGTGTTCTGTGAAGCAACCACCAAATTAAAGTTTGGCATTGGTACCAAACCATTTTTCAAAAATACTATACCACCTTATATGGACGAATTTCCCAACCGGTGTATCTGGAACCTTTCTGTCCATCCCTCATGAAACAGACAAATTCCTGCTGAATCGGTAGGAGGTTGCCAAGATTTGAACTACAAGTACATGATATAATGCTTGTGAATTTTTAATAAAATCATTTATAGGTTCACAACATGCTATTTCATCAGAAGATCCACTTCAACTTCAGCGAGGCTCAGCCCCGGGCTAAGAAGCTTCATGCCCGCCGTTTTGAATATTGTTTGAAACGGGCATAAGAAATTCC